>ML822041.1:49896-69928 GCA_009831015.1 Picea engelmannii | reverse complement strand
TCCATTAGTTGTAATTATACCTCCTAGTCTCTTATATATACCAAGGAGACATTTTCATTTTGAATCATCTTGTAATTGTACATTTATGTGGGCATAAGGAGGTTTCCCCCTCGAAGAGGCTTATTATCTGAATTTCTCTCTTTCTCAAGGCGTTGAGTACTTATTCTAAGGTTTTTCTATGTTATATTGATATTTGGTTCTTAACAATCTACCAGTTGTTAGATATCTTTTGGGTGGATTGCTTGTTCATTTTGGTGGCTAGAATTTGTTGTTGTAGCAATTGTTTGCTACAACCATAAGGATTTTACAAATCTTGTTGATAACATTGATAACACTAATTAACAACCATTTAATCACCATCAAAGTATTGTTTTAATCATTGGAAGTTTAACCAGTCATTACTAACTTTGTTTCCATCACCTTGTACTTGATTTTGGTGGTTAAATTTGTAGCTCTTNTATATATATATATATATATATATATATATATATATATATATATATATATATATATATATATATATATATATATATATATATATATATTGGGACAACAAGGTTTCTTGTTGAATCCCCTTTGGGTTTGAGGCATCTATTGTTATATATTGTCTTGTTCTGGGTAGGGCTAACATTGTTTTGCAGGTACATCATTTTTGGCAATCAATTACCCTCTCATAGGACTCTTTCCCAAGTCTCACCTCCACATTTAACCTTGACCTATAGGGGTACCTCTTATATCCTTTCAATTTCCATCTCAATCCCTTAAGATCACCTGGGATTCCCCCCTTGTGGTGATTTTCATTATCACTAAAGTCAGGGGAGTGTTTATCTAAGGTGATAGTGGGTAAATACTCCCACATTTGTGGTTTGGGTTGGGATTTTCCCAAGCTACAATCTATGCGATAACATGATTGACGCTAGATGCTACTAGAAAGCGCATGACCCCACTAGAGATAGCATTGGCAATGACCACAAGGGAAATTGGCTTTCTTGCAGATACTAACTAGGTTGAAATCGCCTTTTGGTCCCGGAGTAATGCCTAAAACTACTTCTAATTGGCTAAGAGCTCGTCTTTCTCGGACGTAAGGAAACAGGTTGATGGCCCAAGACCAAAAGACATCTAACAAGAGTGGAAGTTTGCCCCCTTATGAACAACCAACAAATCATTTTAAGTGCCATGTTTTTTTTTAAACAATAATGATAAGTCAAGTTACATTTGCAAATAACAACCAACAATCATTATCCTCACTACTAATCTAATTAACAATTAAATTATGATAAATTTTATCACTTGAAAATAATATATATATATAATTTGTTATGCTTGAGGGAAAAGTTTTTACAACAATAAAAATGTATATTCACAAAACCCAAAAAAGAAGTGGTCATTCAATGATAATCCAATTAATTGATAATGAAATTAAGCTTAGCCAATAGACTCATCCATCAATTGGCAAAATCTACAGAATATATGGACATTGGAATGCTCCTCATTAGTTTATCTTCTTCATATGGTTTCATGCAAACCACAATGCTAAGCTTCAAATGGAAAATTCGCTGACATGCTGATGTTTAAAGATCAACGATTAGAGATGCCCCACCCAATCCATCAACGGTTAGAGATGCCCCACCCAATCTAAACATCGATTCATAGCCTTTTTCTTTACTTGTCCCTCTAAGTTAGGCAATGTGTATTCGTTAGGCAATGTATATTCGTTGTAACATGATTAGGTTCCTTGAGCTCACATTTAGAGGTTTGCGTCCACGAAAAAGAGCTAATTGATATTGCAAAATAGCATCTAGATGATATATATAGAGGTGGACTCCCTATGGTTTAGGAGGATGAACTAAGTATGAAAATGTAATTAGATTGGGAAGAGTATGTTTTGGTGGATAAATGTCTGCAGATGTAAGAGTAATTATTATGGACATTTTTATCGTGGATAAGTTTATGAAGATGTAAGAGTAATTATTATGGACATTTTTAAGAGTTATGTTTTGGAACTTTATTAAGGGAAGGTTACGTTGCATTTAAATGAGTTGGTTAAATATAGAGAATAAAGCGGTTTTCAAGTGCTCAAAACCAAGGAGGGAGTGGTGGCTAGTTTCATGGATGATTACATTCATTGAATAAGGGAAGATTGTTGGAGATAGGTATGTGAGGTAGTTATTTGGAAAAGATTTATCCTATAAATTGATTAAAAAAAATCCAAAGAATCATCATTACTCATCTTTTACTCTAGATCCTTTGATAAATTTGAATCCGGATATTGCATTTTAGATAGAGAAGAATGTGGAGAACTAGAAATGGGGGATTTAAAATAATTAAGAGTCCCCTCTACCACTTTGTAAGTAAGGCAGAGTATCGATGCTAACACCCACAAAACCATGATTTAGGTCCAAAAGTGTTAGTAACCATACCAGTTACAAGCAAACCATTTACGAACACAAGGCAAATGAGAAAAGCAACTAAGGTTAGTTGAGTCAAATAATTGACCTTGCACTTGAGGGAAACAAACCCAACTTGTTGAACCTAATCGAATGAACCAGTTTGGGAAGGTAAGCTAGTAAGAAAGACTAATGGAAAAACACATGTTATGGTAAAGATAACAAACGTGCACCAAAATAAATGAACTATAAACCTTGGCCAATGTAAATATAGGATACCTCTAACAGATAACAAATAATCACTTTGGTTAATTAGCCCTACCATGTAGGCCCTAGGATAGAGCTACTCTAAAACTAATAGTGTGTAGGAGAATAAAACAAAATATTGGTAATCATAATGTTGAAACATAAACATGCCATGAAAGTGCTGCTAGAAAACGGTTGTGATGTTGAGGAAGTAATCCTCGATAGAACATAGATACAACTAGAATATGCACTTGTTCTATCACGATAAAAACTTCCTATAGAACATTGATACAACAAGAATATGCACTCATTCTACTATGAGAAAAAATTCCTCCATAACAATACAAGCCACCACACACATCTCTTCTTCTATTGCAATGAGTCGAAGGGAAGTGGAATTAATGACCTTGTCAAATGAATGATAGCTTTCATCATCATTCTCTACCCCCTATTCGAGATCTAAAGGAAACAAGACTCCTTGGGTGAAATGAAAGACCAAATGTGCAAGCATGATGTTTAATGATGCTTGTGTGAGTTGATATATGTATCCTATGATCATCATTGTGATATGATGTATTACGAAGTTTGAAATAGTTTTAAAACCTCAAGGGCCCATATAATGTATATGAGCCATGTTCTTGAGAATAATGAAGAAGATAGGCCATAGCATGTTACACTAAGGGGGCCATGTTGCTCCAATGACACAAAGTTTAAGATTGTTAAATACTTTAGAACATTGTGTTTGATACTCCATATTCCAAAATCATTTCTTTGTTATCCCTAGAGTTGATACTTATATCGTTGTTGTTTTTTGTGGTCATTGGGCTTATGCTACCCATAATCCACTTTCGACGTATTTTTTCTCTCATTAAATAAGGGGAGTAAAGTCAACAAATATCGGTGCATGATTAGAGTAGATATCCTAGTACCAACTTTCTTGGGAACCCCATCGAAGCCTAATCCATGTATTAGCTAGAGCATCAACCACTATATTCTCGACCCCTCTAGTATGATTCAAACAAAAGCTATCAAAAACACTAGATGGTGGAGGATCTCTTACAAAGGGGTGCTTAATTTCTAGTCTAATCCCAACTCTCTTATTCCCCTAATAAAGTTATTTTTTGAACTTTCTCTATTATAAGTTGAGAGTATCCTTTGATAATCAAGAATTTGAAACTCGTGTTATGGGAAAACTTAAGGCCCATCTAAAGGGACGAAATTTATGCTTCATTACTAGTGGAGATTCCTATATTATGAGCATAACATGCTATCAAGTATCCAATGACATCCCTCGAGATACCTCCTATCTCTGAACACACTAAATTTCCTTTTGAAGCAACATCAAAATTTAGCTTGATAAAAGGATGATCAAAATGCACTTATGCTACGGAATATGACACAAATTTCAATGGACAACGGAGCTTGGATATCAATTCCCTAGAATGCTAACTTTGGTTTATCCTCCTGCATGCCCGACATAACATCTAGATTTTATCCCTTTGAAAGAATGACCTCCTTATCATTTTAAAGGTTTCTGCCTTAAATGAAGATAATTGGGTTCATTTGACTATTGAAATTCCTTTGGATCCTTTCTAGCCAAATGATCCATGAGACATACCTAGGTCTGTATTCTCTACCCAACATGTGAATTGAAGTAGCCTTTAGGCCATAGGTTGCATGATCCAAAATGGATCCAAACAACATGAATGGTTGTAAGATTTAATACCAAGCACAATTCGATAGTTCATAAAGGTCAAATAAAAAAAGGAAAAGACAATGCAAGTTCTAAAGAATAAATGAAATAAAGTGAAAAAAATAATTAAATGTAAATGAAAAAAAGTAATAGGAGACAAAATGAAGAATGGAAAATGAAAGGACAAGGATACTTGGACTTCCCATTGTCCCCAACTCTCCTATATCTTATTGTAACTTGACTCTCAAAGGGTCTTTTGGGCTAGAAGGAGATAATTTAAAGGAAGAGGAGCTATGAAAATTGTTGAATGGTCATAGAGCCATGGACTGCATTGTAACCGAAGATTGTCGAAGTGAAGATTGAGCAACCATTTGAAGTAGATTTTCTCATTTGGGTTTCCAGGGTAAACATGTTGTCTTTATGTGGCAAATTTCGTTGTGTGTTGTGTTAAATTATGCTTATGAGTTATTGGTGCTTTCATCTGTGTTGAATATGCAACTTGTAGCTGAATTCATGGTTAAAATAAAGAATACTCACTATATTTTTTCCAACATCACTAAGAAATAATTTTTTCCATTAATTATACGTGAAAGACAACAACTATGTAATGATCTCTATTGGTTCCATGTTGAATTGAGATCAATGGCTATTAGAATCTAGTTGTTGCAAATTTTCTACAAAGTTTATAATTGTGCATTTGAAGAATGGAAATTTAATTCCAAAGAATAACAAAGCTTTAGTCTTTGACATTGTTGGTGTCAAAATCCAATGTCCACACAACGCTAGGGAAAGCACTGAAGGCTACAAACATCCCCCTTTAGTTTGCACATGGTTATTTATTGAATATTGAGGCCATACACAACCATACATGACATGCAGTTCATACACAACTCAAGAAGGTCACCTCTCATTTCTTAGAGGTCATACAATTGGTTGTGGGGCAATTCCTTGGTTGCCTTGTGTAACATGCCTAGACTCTTATATGAGCCACTTACTGCCATTTTGACTCTGTAGATGCTATAATTTCAAAATTTCTCTAACCTAGCTCTTTAACCTTCTAATACCATCAACAATTATGCCCAAACAGGTTCTGAAATCAAACTATAATAGTACCCAAACCTTTGTCCACATTATGGCACCAAAATGTGTCATCGCCCAACCATTTTATAGGCTGATGTTTTCACAATTATAGCTTTGATACCATGAATTATCCTATGGGTATGAAATGCATATGCCTGATACCATGCAATGCACTCACAATTATACATGTAAACACATAATTATGCAAGAGCACAAATGCATAACATATAAATTCCAAAACAACACATAAACCAAAGCATGCACAAAACAATTAAGCATTTAGACACGTATTAAGTTCATAATACTTATCTTTTTCAAATATCCATCGATTGGCTACAGAGCTCAAATATTCCACCCAACCATAGACATTGTTGCTCCAATTCTCCTAGCAGCAGGTCACCCCCAACCTGGGGCTATGATTCCACTAGGGAAAAAGCTTCCTAAGCCAAGATAAAGTCTCACATATAGTGAAAGTGTTCTCTAGCCAAGGTACCAAACTCCAACAACAATTTCAATCTGCAACCTCTCATTCCCTATCAACTTGCATGACCCAAGGAAATTTACCCCTTTCTCTGCACCATAGTCCCTTAGGCTATCCCACTTCCCTTTCAGGGATCCAACATAGGTCGACTAGGAACTCTCAGAGCTCTGTGGCTCTAGGAACTCAAGTTGCACTCAGGAGTCTCCAGACACCTTCCATGCTTCACACCTTGGGCAAAAACCCAAACAATTCTCATTACAATGCTCCAACATTCCTTGAGATAACCCAATGAGAATTATGCACTAAATCCCCAACATAATTCACCTAGAATCCAAGGGATCCATAGGAAAAACAAGGTTACAGATCTTTCCTAGCTCGTCCTCAACTCAGTTCAGCGGTAACATTCAAGAAATGACTCAACAAGATATTGATTCACTCAACAGGGTAAATTGGTACAAAGGTACATATATGGTATAGCAAAGTATAGTAATAAAGATGAGGTACAATGGGTAAGAATGAATGGAATAATCCCCTCTCCCATAGAAAATAGGGCTTAAATATGCATGGCCCTTATTTTCCACTTGACACACAAAGAACCACCTTGGAACCCTTTCCCAAACTTAGGCTAAAATGATCATGTGACTTTTTCTTTGGAATATAATATTATTTTTGGCATTAAGCCCCTTTTTAGGCCTACTAGCCCCCTCACCTTTCCCTCTCGTGGAATCCTAGCCCCCCATACTCTTTTGTCCTATGGTCTACAACTACAATGTATTTTTTATTAATTATAAGAGTTTATCTATAATTACATTACCAAGCTCTCTGTCCCTCCAATATACATGGTCTTTGGCCTTTCATATTTATAGGCACACCAACCCAAAACATACCAGTTCACCAGCCTAAGTATCATATGTATATATACATTTACAATTGGTGATCAAGCCGGGGTATTACACCTTGGGTCGTGCGTTGAGTGGAGAAGTCTAAGTGATAGAGTTTGGTTGTAACTACTCAACTATATGAGTCACAATTCATCCATGAATAATTAATTATTGAATATTGTCTTTTATGTGCGGGTAAAGCAATTTAGAATTTTTGTGATTGCTCCAATCATTGGTGGGAATCACTTGTATGATGACTCATGGGTTGGAATCCCTTAATTAATAACATTCAATTTCTAGTTGAGATTTCAATACATATGTGTGTCGAGCTCCTTTCCAAAGAACAGTTGCTTGATGAGTTTGTATAGGTGCAACCTCTAGAAACTGGGTGTATGACACTATGTTGTGGGGTTGTGTTCATTAGAGATCTGCGTTGAAGTGGAACCTATAGCATGGGCACAAAGGAGACAAAATGATCCCCATTCTAATGCAGATATCAAAGACACCTATGTAAGAATTGAACCTACAACTAATATATTCCTGTGGTTGGAATTGTGCTACCCCTTGTTGGGAAATGTTTACATCGAGGAAGGAGTAACTTAGATGAATTGCTAGACTACATAGAGGGCACAAGAAACATTGTTATTCTTCATTGATGTTAGAGCAATCGATTTTCCTTTGCTATGGGATTGACTACATGTGGCCATGAGAATGTCCTCACTTTTAATGATGATTGGAGCATTCATTTCCTTGATGAACTAAAGAGTATCAATACATTGGTTGTTGGAGTGTTGCAATAAATCTTACTGGTCCATATTGCATACATAATCATCACTAGTATGTTTGTCCTTTAACAATATTGGAGCAACATATATATTTCATATTTGTTGGAGTATGTATAAAGCTCCATTATAAGCAACATTGGTATTTGACTACTACAGTTTAGAAATGTTGATGTTTCAACATCGGGCATACATTCTCCCAGTTTGGTCATGTTGATTTGACCAAGGGAGAATGATACATTCACTCACGGGGCCATGCTGATTTGACTAGTGGTGAATGTATGAGGATGTTGATGTTTCTCCAGTTAGCAACATCGACCAGATATTCTCCCAAATTGGTCATGCTGATTTGACCAAGGGAGAATGATACATTCACTTATGGGGCCATGTTAATTTGGCTATTGGTGAATGGCCCAGGTGCAATCCTTCTACTATTAGTCATGTTTATTTGACGAGGAGTGAAAAAAGACTCGAGATGCTCTCACATTTTCTTCTCCAAGATGGAGTGATCTATTTTTTATAGAGCAGGATTGACTTGTTTACAAGTCTAGTCTAATGTTGAAGATGTAAGCTCAAGGGACCTCTTGTGATGAGGGGATTCTCAGTGGGTTTACACAACATTAGAGATCTTTATGAATTCGACGTGCATGTAAGGAGATGATACATCAACAAGGCTCATGAACAACTTTTCTAGTGAAAAAGAAATGTCAAGAAGACAAGACAAACCACTAAAGAAACAGATAAAAGCATTAAAAGAAGATATTGAAGACAAAAATACAAGTCGGACCTGCAAGTAAAATAAAGGTGAAGCATACAATATAAATAAAGGCCGGATCATTTCATTTTGACACAACTCACAACTCTTCTCATCAAGTGTGCATTAGCCAGTTGCCAGTTGCAGTTCCTAGTTGCTAGTTGCGAAAATTTTGAAGTGCATTATTTTTTTGGTGGTTCTTTATCTTTTGGTGGTTTGCTATCTTTGAGGGATCTTCCTCATGCAAGGGCGTAGTTGTGCTAGGGTTTGTTCATGTGATTGGTGATGTACTTGGATTGATTTCTTCTTAAGAAAAGTTGTTGGGTTTTCTCCCAAGGTTGGGTTTCCCAGGATAAAATCTTGTGTCTACTATGCATGGCTATCTTTCTATGATTTTTTTGTTTCCGCTGCAGTTTATTTTGGTTGAGATTTTCAATGTGTAATTATTCTATGATAACAATGACATAAAATTATGTTTGAAATCATAAGGAAATTTTTATCAAATTTGGAAATTGAAAAATACAACATGGAATCAGAGCTTTGTTGAAATCTGCCACTGGACAGTCACAGATCTGAACTTTCTCTGAAGGTTGTTAGGAATTTATTGGACAACATTGGGACTTGTTTTTCCACAGATCAAATCGCCTTGCCTTAGCATATCTATTGGTGCTCTCAGATTGACATTTGGTCGAAGTTGAAATAATAGGGTTTACAAGCTTGTTGACATTCTTAAGGTCGTTGAACCTTCTGACTCAGATTTCAGACTTCTTCTTATCAAGATGGTGTCTAGTATCAGAATAAAATATAGGATGGATGGTGCTACAAATTTCAAATCCTGGAAGACCAGGATACTCTTGGATGAAAATTAGATTGTAGATTTATTTTTCTTGTTCCGGGCAGGTTACAGGTGACAACTCTAAGAGGGAGTTGTAGTAGTGTTGAGGAGTTAGCTTTGAGATGGAGCTATAGTGATGGTTACAAGTATGCCAAAGCTCCAGGTAGAGCATCAAGGTGTTTGCAAGGGATGTACACTTGACAAGAATGCCAAGGGACCTTATCCAAGCAGTGACAGTAGATCCAAAGGGATCTTGGATCTAGTGCATTTAGATATATGTAGACCGATGACAATATTATCGTTGGGTGGATTCTTGTACTATGTGACATTCATTAATGATTTCTCCCGAAAGACATGGATCTACTTCATGAAGACAAAGGATTAATTCTTCACCACATTCTAAGAGTTCAAGGCTCAGATAGAGAACTTGATGGGGAAGAAGATCACGGTTTTTAAGGACAGATAATGGAGGAGAGTATACTTCCAATGACTTTAGTGATTTCTGCAAGGAAGCATGGATCAAAAGGGAGTTGAAAATTCCCTACAACCCTCAGCAAAATGATGTGTGGGAGATAGTTCCATGACTAGAGGGGAAGTTAGTGGTGAATTCCAAGTGGATCTATAAGAACAAACATGCAACAGATGACAATATCAAAAAGTACAAAGCAAGGTTTGTGGCGAGAGGATTCTCTCATAAAGAGGGAGTGGACTACGAGGAGACTTTTTCTCCAGTTGCCAGGTACACTTCCATCAATGTTATTATTTCTCTTACCTCAGTCATGGGTTGGAGATTACATTAGATGGATGTGAAGACCGTGTTCCTGGACATTGTGATTGACGAAGAAGTGTACATAGAGAAACATCAGGTCTTTGTGATACATGGGAATGAGTCTCATGTTTGCAGATTAAATAAAGCTTTGCATGGACTCAAACATGTACCCAAGGCATGTACTCCAGGATTTATGGATACTTGATGAGTTTGGGATTCACCAAGAGTGATGCAAATCCCAACCTTTACTACAAGGTTGTTGATGGTGATACGTTGATATTAGTGTTGTATGTTGATGATTTGGTCTTTACAGGGGTAGAGAGACTCATTTTCGGGTGCAAGAGGGAGTTATCCTCAGAGTTTGAAATGAAATATATTGGCTGGATGCATTATTTCTTGGCACTGGAGGTGTGGCAGAAACTAGGTGAGATATTCCTTGGACAAGGGAAGTACATAGTTGAGATCTTGAGCAGATTCGGTATGATGGACTACACGTCCATGGCTACACCTATGATGAAAAATCTGAAGAAGTTGAGTGATTCCACTTCAGATTCATATTTGGTGGATCCCACTATGTACAAGTAGTTGATTGGATCCTTGATGTACATGGTCAACACCATGCCATATATTGTCTTTGCAGTGAGCACCCTAAGCCATTTTATGGTTGAGCCGAGGTGTTTCCATTGGGTTGCAAAAAAGCATGTGTTGAGGTACTTGTGTGGTACAGTTGGATATGGTCTGAGATATGTCTCAGGTGGTGAAGTGAAGCTATAGGGATATATTAATTTTGACTGGGAAGGGAGTGTAATGGATGGAAAGAGCACCTCGGGGTGCTGCTTCAGCTTAGGACCAACTATGATATCCTGGATTAGCAGGAAGCATACTTATGTAGCACTCAGTACAACAAAAGCAGAGTATATCACAATCAGTATTGCAAGTCGCAAAGCAATGTGGCTTCAAAATATTCTTCCAAGACTATTTGATAAGGAGCTAGAGACGACCTTGATACACTGCGATAATCAAAGTTGTGTCAAGCTTTCAGAAAATCTAGTATTTCATGATAGGTCGAAGCACATTGAGATCAAATATCAATTCATCTGATACATGGTGCAGAGGGGTGCAGTAAAGATCCAGTACATATCCACAGATGAGTATATTGTAGACATTCTCACAAATCCTCTGTCTAGGGAGAAGTTTTAATACTTCATAGACAAGCTTGGCGTGATGCAAAATGCCTCCCTCGTCCAGAGGGAGTGTTGATGTTTCAACATCGAGCAAACATTCTCCTAGATTGGTCATGCTGATTTGACTAAGGGAGAATGATACATTCATTCATGGTCCCATGATGATTTGGCTAGTGGTGAATGGCCCAGGATGTTGATGCTTCTCCAGTTAGCAACATCGAGCAGACATTCTCCCAGATTTGTCATGATGATTTGACCAAGGGAGAATGATACATTCACTCATGGGGCCATGCTGATTTGGCTAGTGGTGAATGGCCTAGGTGTATTCTTTCTCCTATTAGTTGTGTTGATTTGATGAGGAGTGAAAAGACTCAATATGCTCTCACATTGTCTGCTTCGGGATAGAGTGATCTATTTTTATAGGGCAATATTGACTTGTTTACCAGTCTAGTCTAATGTTGAAAATGTAGGGTCAAGAGACCTCTTGTGATGAGGGGATTCTTAATGAGTTTACTCAACATTAGAGCTCTACATTAATTAGACATGCATGTGAGGAGATGATACATCAATAAGGCTCATGAACTACTTTTCTAGTGAAAAAGAAATGCTAAGAAGACAAGACAAACCATTAAAGTAACACAAAAAAACATTAAAATAAGATATTGAAGAGAAAAGTACAAGTCGACCCTACAAGTAAAATAAAGGTGACTCAGACAGTATAAATAAAGGTTGGATCATTTCATTTTGACACAACTCATAACTCTTCTCATCAAGTGCGCATTAGCCAGTTGCTAGTTGCAGTTCCCAGTTGCTAGTTGCACAAATTTTGAAGTGCGTTATTTTTTTGGTGGTTCGCTATCTTTGAGGGATATTCCTCATGCAAGGGCAAAGTTGTGCTAGGGTTTCTTCATGTGAATGGTGATGTACTTGGATTTATTGATTCTTAATAAAGGTTATTGGGTTTTCTCCTAAGGTTGGGTTTCCTAGGATAAAATCTTGTGTCTATTGTGCATGGCTATCTTTCTACGATTCTATTGTTTCCGCTGCAGTTTATTTTGGTTGAGATTTTTAGTGTGTAATTATTCTATGATAACAGTGGCATAAAATTTTGTTTGAAATCATAAGGAAATAATTGTCATATCTACATATTGAAAAAATCAACAATAAACAACTAGACATCCAATCCCTTGCTCTGTTTTCTAACCAAGAGACCATCAAAGATAGCGGTTGACAACATTATGATTGAGGTTGTGTTGAATTCATGCAATACATATTTTTTTTTAGTTGACATCACCAATAGAGACTGGCTATAGCCATTCATGTTCAAAGCAGTAATTGGTAAAATATTTCCCCTTTACAAAGATAACCAAACTCCAAGAACAAGCCTTGTAAGCAATTATGAGTTGGGATCGCAAAGAACAAATTTCAATTTCACAAAGCATCCATGTGGATGAAGCGAGTGGGATATAAGTCCATCATTCACAAATCATTGAGAAGGGAACATACCTCTTTTTGGATCAAATATTAAATCTTGTCTCTAACCAATACCCAATACCATATATATTAGGCATAAGGACAATGAATAAAGAGATGATTAATTATCTTCAAGTCATTTCAACATATGTAGCATTTCAAAGGGCTCTGTTGAGGGGTCCTAAATCCCTTTAACTCAACAGTAGGAACCAAACCTGCCACGGAGGCCCAATTAGACTCTGCAGCGTTTAATGGTGGAATGGTTATCCAGATCTTGCGATCCGACCAATTAATCGATGGACTTTATGTAGTGATCGACAAGATGTCTTCTTGTGAAAACTCCTCCTTCAATTCAAACGTTCTCTTTTTGTATTTTCTCTTATAGGTGGGACCAATACAAGATAAATGCTGGTATAAACTAGCTGGGTAACAAAGGCGAAGGAATTAACTACTGAAGAAGGTTGAGTTCGGGATAACCCTTCTGCTGAAGCATGCAGACAATGATTCTTACACCTACAACAAGCCTAGTACTAATACATTAACTTGCTGATGTTCCAATTATTGACTAAGATACGATTATGAGGAGAAAACATACATGCAATAAACGATGGCAAGAAAAATAGTTTCCTTAAGTCTAATCATCAATCACATATTAACACAACGATTTACTTTTCATCATTAAAGACAAGAACTATAAAAATATTGAATCAAGTAACTTATCAACAGATTAAGAGGCTCTTACTCGTTACAACATCCATTCATGAGATGAAATCATAAATAATTCCTCTTCAGATCCAATCACACACACTTTTGATGAAAAACACAAATTGTCTCTGGTCCTAAACAAGACTTCTCAATTAAGGTAGCTCTGAAATAGTTCTTTACAAATCCAAAAATGAGGGTCTTTGCAACAACCATCGACCTCTTGCTAAAAGGTCGATCCTCCTATTTATAACATATTATTAACTAAAAATAGCTATCAAAAAGTGCAAGATTAAGTAAAACAAAACATCGCCACATGGCGCTTTCATCACTCAATCTTCCAAGAGATCCTTGGACGAAGAGATCCTTGCATGTGTTGGCATACGAGAATTTGTTTTGGTCCATTGGGGCTGAAAGGATTTCCTTTATCTCTATTGCCCGAGCTCGATACTTGACTACTCGGGCACTTAGTTGCCGCAACACGGTTCGAGCCTTGATCGGGTGTTCCATGAACTACTGCACTTGACCTAGCATCATGTTCACCACCTTTTCTATCTCCACAACCCACAATGAGTCTTGTTTGGCATGTAATTTGACTATGTCATGCAAGTCGACAAAGTCATCGGGTGTGCCGAATTTTAGGAGGTCGATGTCTCTCATTGCTCTGTTGTGTTGGTTGTGGAGCCTGATTATCTTCTTGATTCAGAGGTCCTTGCTTTCAGTCGTGTTTATACCCCATGAAGTATTTACACCCCATAAGTATGTACACTCTTCCACGTGGGGGAGTGCAGAGGGGGGTTACCCCCTCTCCGAGGTTCGGCCGAAGTCCTCGAAGGAAAAATTGCCTTGTAAATGTATATTGTAATTTCATTGTAAATCTGGACCGTTCATTATAACGTCGGAGATCCAACGATAGAAATTATGTTAGGGTTTTTTTTCCTAAAAGGCAACCCTCTGTTACGAGGGAAATGTATTGTGGCTATGAAACATAGGGAATATTGTATTCCGAGACGAGACACTGTGAGAGAAAGAAGAGGAAGTTACAACGAGTTTGTTGTAGGTTGTATCCCTTCATATGCTGGATAAAATTAAAGGAAGGACTTGACAATTTCTCTGGTGGACGTAGCCCACACTGGGTGAACCATGTAAATCTATGTCTTTATTGTATTGTGTATCTTCTGTGTTTTGTTTCCACATTTGTTTGATTTTATTACTCCATGGTCCTGTTTTTCTAACAAGTTGATCTTGGTCCAACTCTTTTCGCACTCGACCCATTTCTCTTGGATTTCTCGTTGAGGTTCTTGGGCCATTTTCACCCAGTGTTCGACCGACTTCTTTATGTGATCGATGTTGTTATCCCTTAGCACCCGAATGTCGTGCTCTTCGACGTCTCGACCCTGCTGAACGACGCTGATGTGGTCGATCCTCTCCATGACTTGGTGTGCTTTCTCATACCACCTTTCCATATCTTTGCATGTTGCCAGCGCCATGATGGTGTCTTCTTGGAAATCAACGACTCATGTAGTGAAAAGGTGCCGCTCATTTGTGAATTTATTGTAGGCGTCCTGGAATTCATTGCTCAAGAACACCGTGGTCTGTGTGGAGTCCTATTAATATTTCACCAAATGGCGTAGATGTTTCAACTCCTTAAGCGCAACAACCAGCTCCTCTTCATCCCTTTTCTCTCTATCCAGGGCGACATCTATGATTTCCATCCCTGCGCCGATAAGCTCAGATGTCTTGGCATGCTTCGTGGTAATCAATTTTTCCTCTGTGGTGATGAGGATGGAGCGATACAGAGTAAGCCTCCTCTTCTTGGTGGTTCTCTTCACGATGGATTTCATCTTCCGGTCATAGGATATGGCTTGTATATCAACAACCTAATCCACGGGTTCAGGGATTTGCTGATCTCCCCAGGTAAGCATATTTCCCAGGCCCCCGACGGTGTATATCTGTTCAAGACTGGGTTCTTGAACCTCTTCCATGTGTTCTGAAGGTATGACCTCTGTCTGTTTCTCATAGGGAGGCAAAGTACCGACTGAAATTGAAGCATCAGGAGTAGGCTTGGTAGTTACTTGATAATCGACTGTTGAGATTCTGATTTCCTGCTGTGGAACTTCTTCTTTTTGTTCACCCGACCCTGGCTCGTTCCATCGGACTATCCACTTGGGTCTTCGGTACATCGAGTAGCTCAGTTTCTAAGAAAATTTTGACCTCCTGGTCATTATGTGGAAGGCCTCGAATTTGAATGTCGGGAGCTAGGGAAGATGCCTTCTCGGGCTCCTTTTCCTCTGTGATCTGCACCAAAGTCACCAAGGACACCTCCGAACTCTCCTCATCATCATAGATTGTTCTGAAGTTGTGGAGGGGTTTTGGTGAACTTGATCTCCCTAATGGTCTTGTTATCTCTGGTTGAGTTGAAATGTCCCCTGGTGATCTAACCTGTGGCGTTGTACCTTCAGGGTTATCTAACCCGATGATTTCTTCAATTTATATTAATTATGGGCCACTTGAACCTACCCGGCTTTCAAATGGGTTGTTGACAGGGACCATTGCCATTTCTACGAGGTCTGGGTCATCCTGCAGCTGACTGATTACTCTCTATGATTTTTCTATCAGGAGTAATCCCCTTACCTATGCCTCTGGTGTCATAGGAAATCCTCTGATCTACATGAGAGCCACTAGGGAAACCTTTGTTTCCTCTACCACTCTGATTTCTTCCCTGGCTCTAAGGGCCTCTTGAGTCGACTGTTATATTGTCATCACCTGTTCATCCAGACTAATGGCCCTGAACCTAGTCATTTTCGGGTCGACCATCCTTTGTACCACCTCATCCCAGTCCTGGGCATTTTCTATGAAGACTTCGTCTTCGAATTTGTCGTGGGCGTATGACTAGTATGATGACACTTGTGAAGCATGTTGCAAGACCAGGCCCTTTGGATCATGATTGCGGAATCGACCCATCGGGAATCTGAACTCGAGTTGGCTCAACCCTTCTTGTTTGGCTTGAGCGGTATCCTTTACCAAGTAGAAACCTACATGGAAACCATAGGGTATGAACGTTCATTTCTTGTCCTTGACCAGGTTGGCATTGTATCCTTGCAAGATGGTTTGATAGCATATTTCTCCAACTACTAGTCGGTCCGAGACATGAGTTGGTAGGAGATGTGGTGCTCTAGTGGCCCCGAACACCCTGATGTAGGTGGTGTGCTCGTCCAAATACCAATGGCCTACCTTGGATATCATCTTTTTGGCTGCCATCGATAGCCTTGGGTATTCCTTCTTAAAAAGAATAAAATAAATTCGGGCGATGAATTCATTGCATATGAGAGAGTAGGACTTCTTATACCTATTTTTCCATAGCATGCTAAAGTAGACGTGGACCAGGAGTTCTGCAACATGTCAGCTCAGATTCACGCTGACGAAGATGTTTCTGGTGCACATGACATCGAGCAAGTATGAAGCCATGTAAAACGTTGGCGCTTCCCCTTCCTTCGGCGCCTGGGCCTGCTACACACAGACGCTCAGTTTCTTGGAGATTATTGCTCCCCAGTTGAAGCTGCACCCGACGATCGTAACTGTGTATGCCAAAGGCATCCATGCTCTGAAAACCTGGAGCAATCTTTCTCTCTGTATAATCGACAGATGAGAGCCATCAAATAGACGCATGGCTCCCTTAAGTTAGATGTCCCATACCAGCCAGTGCTCCGATTGGTAAACTTCTTTTCCTCCCTCCACCATGAGGCCATCACTCGGCTGGTGTCGTGGTGTTCGTAGAACTTCATGACGAAATCTATATTTAGATTCTCCTCGGGGTCTCTGAGTTTGTAGTATTTCTGAACTTCTACCGAAAGGAACACTTTGACACACCCACAATTGTCATCGTTGATTAAACATTTATGTGTGTCTATGTGATAGATGAGCCACTTCAAGACTTCTATGCAGGGAAAAACGAGGGTTCTGCTTGCCACGATATGTAGGTACGACCGTCGAATGTTCGGGAACACCTGGTCGTCGAACGCCCTTACATCTGGATCACTGTGTGGGACATATTCTGGGTATTTCTCTCGGCTGATCTTATTAAAGAGTTCTCAACAATGTGGGAGTGCCATCTTGGACCCGGTGCTTGCCTTTGTATCGCCAAAGGCCAGAGGCTGGATGAAAACCTTCTTTATTGTTGTCTTAATGACAGGTTCCAGTCTTGGGGCGTATTCCAATTGTTTTGTGATCCCTGGAGAAGAGCCTTCGCCCACCTCTGGTTCTTTCAGCTTTGGTGCCCTCGACGATCGTCTAGTGGTTGGCTTTCTTGGCGACATTGTTCCTGCAACTTAAAATAAAATTTCAAAGACCGTGTAAAAACAAAAACCGGATAATAACACATAAATTATAGGCATGTAAAATTTACAGACTCAGATACATACCTCTGAAGCTTGTTAAAACCTAGTTATTTTTATAATCACGTAGTTGATACAACCTTCGAGTCAATCTTCTTGCTCCTTTGGATGCTCCTGAATTCTCTTATGCGTAGAATGATTTCGTTTACAACGACTCAAGAGAATTTAAACAGAGAAGAACTTACCATGTCACATCAGCCATTCAAT
The DNA here is from genome assembly GCA_009831015.1 of Picea engelmannii. NCBI lineage: Eukaryota > Viridiplantae > Streptophyta > Pinopsida > Pinales > Pinaceae > Picea > Picea engelmannii. Next base: position 52,060 of record ML822041.1, on the reverse strand, counting down.
TCGGGTTATGAGTGAAATTTTAACAAATTTGCTGCCGAATCTCTATAACTTAAATTCATCGTGGGTTGACGGTGGAGGCATGGATTGTGATGTCATCTATCAGTGATTTTAAACGACTGTTTTGATTGGCGCATGAGGTAGCGACTAATGTGGGATTTGGTATTAATTAGCTCCTTAAATGCTCAAAATCCGATCATATCTAATGCTAAAACGTCCCATCGTGTCGCACTCTCAGTGGTTGGATCGGGGATCAGGGGTGTGCTATGAATGTTTTCGTTGATAACCTCCTGCAAAAAGTTCCGATGTCGATCGATTTTACCGTACATTGTTGATACAACAATGCTTACTCGGAGGTGTGACTCAGACTTAGGGAACCAAGTATGACTCAGGGAAAAACTAGACCGTACGGTTCTCCAATCTGGTAAAGACACGTGGCATTGAATACCGGTGACTTAAATCGCGTGTATTAATCGGATTTGGGACTTTGCTTAAGTTATTCGTTCTAAAACAAACCTTCACTTGCCAATGCTGAAAAAGTATCCAGGGTCAACGATCGATGATAAACCTATCAAACTGCTTTCGGATCAACTCTCTTGAAAAAGTCCCGATGCCAAAAAGGCATTGGGGATCGACGATAACTTTTATCATGGTCAAAATGTTCGCGATGATCCTTCTAAGTTTTCCTCGGTATCGATGAAGTGCATCTGGGCATCGACCATCGAAAATATTGTTTCGCTCTTAGTTAACGTCTGTCCCCCTCGTCTTTTATCGATGTCGAAGGGGAATCGACTATCGACGATATTCTTATGCAAGAATTGATGCAAACAAAAACTTCCTTTTGCCTATGTCGATGGAGATCGACGCTCGATGACTGAGTTTTTCCGAGTGGTTGTCTTCCTTCTTTGAATTCCTTCTGATGTCGACCTTGATCGTGTTCGGTGAAGTGTTCAACTGTCGATTCTTTATTCGGGTGTGTTAGCACTCTGTAATTTGCCCAAGGATGTGAGGCAGTCACAGAGGCAACATCAAAACCACTTCGAGTCTTGGATCTAGCTTTCCAAGACTCAAAGAGGGATCTCTCTGTCTGATATAGCTTTGTTTGAAAAGAATATTAGGCTAGCTATGCAGAATAGGGTTATGTTCTTGGGGTTTTCTGGTTGAGACAACAAAAGAAGACCATTGGGCTATGGGGTCTGTGACAAGTTTGAAATCGAACACAGGTCTATGAGGTATTTCCACAGGGAAAGATAATGCATACGTTGGATTCTTTAGAAATAAAGTGATGTAAAAGATGAACAGACGAGATAATCAACTACAACAAAAAAGCATCCAAGAATTTCTTCATTGTAGTATCAGAGGAAAACATTAAGATTCTCAAAAGCACTGCACAGAGTATCAGGGATAAATTCTGCGTTAAATCTCTTTTTGAAATTAGAAAGAGAGAAACATAATGAATATTGATTAGAATCACATTCAATAAAGCAAGAAAACTTCACCAATCATCGACACACAGGAATCCTGTGAAAAAGTCCCTTTGTATTCCCGGTGAATCAGAAAAATGTTACAGGGAATAGCCTCCCTGGGCTTGAGATCAACAACCTTTACATTAAAAATCATCTCTGAATAAATAGGGGAGATCCCCCAACAAGTTTTGAGAGTCGGTTTTAACCGCCTCGACCAAAAATAGGCACAAATCCCACAAAATCTGGAATTGTCCGCCATGAAAGACGGATCGGTTTTTTGCGAAAAAGGGGTCCGAACAGACATTTGTTTCTCTTCAACGACGACACCTGGGCAAAAACTGAAGGAGGTTATTGGATATGGGCATGTGTTGGACAAAAACCTCCTTCGTTTTCGCCAAATTCATCTCCAGCTGGCCGTAACAGCTCCCGTAAAATCAGGACTGTAACGGAAAAGCAAAAATCTGGAAAAAAGGGCCTCGAAGATGGCTTCGATTCTCCCTGCTCGTGGCACCTGTGAAAAAACTGAGAGAGATTTTTGTTCTTCATCTCGTCATAGAGAAAAACCTCTCTCGGTTTCTTAAAATTCGTTTTCATTGGCCCAAAAATGGCCTCGGATGAAGACACGATGAACAAGCGAAAATAGGCAAAAAATATGAAAAAGGCGATTTTTTCGTGATGGGTGGTATTTCGGACCCCCCCTG
>ML822041.1:4235-37959 GCA_009831015.1 Picea engelmannii | reverse complement strand
TGTATTCTGAGAGAGGAGACTGTGAGAGAAAGAAGAGGAAGTTACAACGGGTTTTGCTGTAGGTTGTATCCCTTCATTTGCTGGATAATAATAAAGGAAGGACTTGGCAATTTCTCTGGTGGACGTAGCCCACACTGGGTGAAGCACGTAAATCTGTGTCTCTCTTGTATTGTGTGTCTTCTGTGTTTTGTTTCCGCATTTGTTTTATTTTATTGCTTTGCGGTCCTGTTTTTCTAACATGAGGCTGAGCCATGAGGACATGGGCACGAATCTCACCCTTGAGGCCACTGATAAAACATTCTCGAAAAAAGGCATCAGACATGCCCTCTGTCCGAAAATCCAGTCGCTCAAAATAAACTATAAAGTCTTCCACTGTTCCAGATTGTTTTAACTTTGTCAAATGACCTAAATGGTTGGTGTCAGTGTCAAAGCATTCATAAAGATCTGCCACAAAGTGTGTCTAAGCAATATACCCTTGACGAGAAGTTTTTCTCCATTGCCACCATTGCCAACGTTCTTGATCTAGATGAAGAACACCATACCGAAGTTTGGCCAAGTCATCTGTAATGCCATATAAAGAGAAATAATGTTCCATTTGGGTTACCCAACTAGTGGGATCCGAGCCATCAAATTTGGTCACATCCACCCGCGAAAGGCGTAGGTCACACTGAAATTGATGGGGATGAAAATTATGGGAATGAGAGGAAGTTTCAACTTTGGTATGTAGAGGTGGGTCAGATAAAGGGTTATCTGCAGCGATATGCAGCTTGGTGTAGATCATCGAAACGACAGATTCAAGCTGGGTAGTCATGTCTTGTTTGAGTTCCTCGATTGAGGTGACGATGGAGGACTGCATGTTTGTATTGATGGTGGCAACATTGGCACTGAGCTGTTTCACTTCTTGTTGGGTCTCTGTGAAATTAGATTGCAAGGTATTGAAGTGAGCTTCCAAGACTTGGCTACGAGTATGGGACATGATGATGAGGGAACCGAAACGGGGCAGGTGGGGTCAAAAATTTTGCTAAAAAATGATATGTATGAATGTGATAAGGGTGAAGAGATAAATCCAATGGAATAGGTCTCAAATAATGGTGCAAAAATTTCCAGACTTGGAGTTATACTTTGGTCTGAAGAACACTGCAGTGATGAAATGCCCAGATGCTTAACCAGGAAGAAATGTATAGTGATTTGCTACCACTCGAAGGGGTACCAAAAAAGGTTACAAGGGTGGCCAATAGATGTGCGCTTAAGTACCACTTGTATTTCTTGTGTGTATGAATCCCTCAACTGCAGGTTTATGCACGTAATGATCGATCTCTGTGGCTTAAAGACACCGGAATACGTCTCTACCCTGTAAAAAAATTCAACCCACAATTTCTATCGAGAAAAGTGCTCTGATACCACTTGTAATATTCCAGATATTAAAAGTATGCAAAACAGAAATAAAATGCTAGAAATGGCAGATAAACAACAATATAACCAAAATAACACCACAATAACACTGAAATGATATCAAAATAACACTAGAAAGAGCACTTTGATTCTGAGAGCAATGTTCATGGGCCTCTTCGAGGGGGAAACCTCCAGTCGAGCAGAGCTCTATTACAATAATATCCAAGCTAGGGTTCTCATACCCTCGACTCCTATTTATACCAAATATGTCTATCAAAAGAACCATCTAGAGGAATATCCTTCTAGAAGCAGAAGCTTCTATTAGGTCTTCTTACATTCAACTTATTCTACCTTATTGCAAGGCCTTATTAATATTGACCTTTATTACATCCGAATATATTGTTCTACCTACGTGAGGGGTTAGGTCCCTAACACAAACAAAAGGCTCATTAATTCAATTAAGGCTGTGACATATAAAGTTTAATCATCATGCCTTATTCTTTTCAACCACTAAAGAATTAATTATTTTTTGTGCAACAATAACCACATTCAATCTTTGTCTCCCTACAAAAAAATTACCTTACTCTTTATATATCGCGTAGGGCATAACTTTTTTGAAGTAGTTAGGCATCACTTTTGTCACAATATTATAAACAATGACGTCTATTAGAGGCAATATTTCGACTATTAGGGATGCTTGGGTTTTGAAACTGAGAGTGAGGAAAATAGCATTAAAGGCCTTCAAATTAGTCATACTTTGTCTTCATTCCTTCACAATAGGATAAGCACCCTTCCTTCACAATGTCCCAAAACATATGAAAGAAAATTGTTGGAAAACTATCTATACTTGGGAATTTTCCTTTTTCCAAATCACCTACTTCTTACCAAACATCATCTCTAAAAACAAATTTACAAGGGTTTTGGTTCTACTGTGTTGTTACCAATGGTATAATACGTGAGCAAATCTCACTAATGTGCTGAGAAGTATCCCCTTAGGGATATACTAAAATGGTGAAAAGTGAGGGTCAATTATTGCCCAATATCCTCTTAGTTCCCTAAACCTCTTCTAGATGGTTTGATAATTTATAATTTTGATTACAATTTTTTACTCTACATAGTTGTGTGATGAATTAATTTAGAAATTTTGTCAAGATTTTATAGCCATCTTTATAGTACCCCAATTTTGACCCTTGGCATGAATCAACTCAAAGTTATGCAAATGTTGTAAATACGCCAATAGGCGTTCCTAACGTGTAACTCAAGGCCAAGGCTTGATGAGTGAATGACTAGCCATGTATGATGTAAATATAAATCTATGGACCACGTGTTAGGCTTGCCATGGTATAATCAAGTTATGTGAATATTAATATTGGAATATAATATAATGGTCCAAGATGGCTATGTAGAGCATAAGAGGGGCTATGTTTCCACTAGAGGGGAGGAAGAAAGTGGGGCTAAGGGAAAGTAAATCCTCCATTATCATGTATTAGCCTTGGAAATAATACATTTTCACCATGTGCCTTAAATGAATCCATCTACCTTCTTTGACTTATTAAAACCAATCATTAAATGCATGTGAGAGGTTTGTGGAAAAGTCCTATCATGTAGTTATTGAAACATGAGGCTAAGTTTCATCATTATGGGAATTGTAGGAGTCCTACATTCCCAAATTTAGAAGTACTGTCAGCCATATTTTCGTGAATCATTTCCTTCCAATGACTAAGGAATTATTTTCAAAACTCTCCCACATAGCAACTTTCATGTTGTTCATGTTGTGTTATTTGGCTATCCATGAGAAATATGGAAATTGACTATAATCAACACCATTTTAGAAGAAATTGTAGACTTGAGATGAAAGAGTGATGGGTGTAAATGATCATAGAGGCTCAAAAAGTGAGGAAACCTTCACCTATTGTACATTGTCTACTCTTTGAATGCTTGAGGGCCAAGAATTGTTTTGGCAGGGAATTCTCTAAAAGCATATAGTAGATTGGGATTTTTTCTACACATATTGAAGAGCATTGTAAAGGAAGGGTACTCTGAGGGACTGTTGAGTAGAAAAAGGGTAGGCATTCCTTGTGTTGTGTGGGGCAGTGGAAGATATTTCCTTGGTTGTTGATAGTTGGATGTGATGAGAGTAATGCTTTGTGGTGAGCTAATTGGTTACACATGAGAGCAAATGGGTTGAGCCAAGAGAGAACTATGTAGTTGTTTCCGTTTCCTTGGTGGCCTCATAGCCAAACTTGGGAGTGGTATATGTAGTAAATATGTACATTTGGTGGAAGAATGCTCTTACACAACCATTTTCTTGGACATTTCCAGTTAAAAGATAAGTGTCATATCGTTGTCTATGAATATGCAAAATTTATGTTTATTTTCTATTATGAAAATCATTGTATTATGCATGTTTTGTGTGATTATGTTTGTTATCTCCTCGACATTTTAATCCTAAATACATGCACATGCATTATATTAAATTATGGCCCTTCCTAGGAGGCTTAATTAGTTGTTATCATGAATATTTGGCCTTTGTGGGTCTGAATATGGAATCATCTAGTCTTAGCTACCCACCTCGAGGTTGAGATTACTAGATGGGGACATTACAATATGGTATAAGAGAATCAATTTACAACATTGGGGTTGTAGGGGCCAAAATCAGACTCTATGGAAAGACTTTATAGGTTTCATGTCAAATATTTGACAACGTGATCCAATGAGAATAGTTGGAGACAAAAAAATGGATGAAGCCTTCCTTTGTTAGATTAATGGCTTAAATTCTTAGACGAGATTGATTTCAGAACATCTGTGCAGGCTATGAAGGTCTCATTGATGCAAATCATGAAGTTGTAGAGTTTGGTTTCATCTAGGAATAAGCAATTTGTAAAGTTTGTAAAATGCCTAGTTTTTTAAACTTATATAGACTTGAATTGACAATAATGAGGTCGTAGTTATGTTTTAGGGCAACAAGAATATTGTGGATGGCCTAGATTAAATTTAGTAGATAATATTGATGGTTAATAAGTCATCGTGGAGAATTTAGGAGAGGGGCAAGCTAATGGGTGAGTTGTCATGAATTACCAAGATATCATCGACAAACAAGATTGACAATTGATAGGCTCTCATGGGATTCCAGTTCGACGGTGATTCACAATTTTGGAAATGCCACAAACAACTCAGATTTAATTGGGAAGTGATATCTATGGTCTAGATCTCATCATGATATTTAGGGAAAATGAATGGAGGAGAGAAAAGAAAGTGTCATGACTGGCCAGATTAGGGGTTGACATGTAAGCACCATTGCCATTAACCATGCCACAACAACAAATATGCCACGTCAATGGAAGATTTTTTTTGTAAATAAAGAAAGTTTGATTAAAAATGTTATTTTGACCATAACTCGAGTAAATGAACTTTTATGAAGGTAAAATTTCAGGAGCAAGTATGTAGTGGCACGAACAACAAAAATGCCAGTGAGGGTTAGATTGTGATTCAACTCCAAAATTTCAGAAATTGTAAAATATCAGTTTTCAGAGAGTAGGGGAAATCACTGTCAGTAGCTTTGTTAGTAATGAAAATTTAACAATATGGAAAATGATCAAGCATGAGAAAACCCAGTTGAGTGGTTGGGAAAATTCCAAGGAGTTTAACATGGGGATCGAAAAATAGGGCAAAATCCACTATTTCAGGGTAGTTTTTGAAACTGTAAATGCAAGAAAAGTGACCCAAAATGGAAATTGTGGAAAAAATTTCAAAGTCAACATTTGGTAATATCATAAATTTGGACAACTTTATTTGAGTGAAAATTTTGTGAATCCTTATTGTTTGAAAGATAACATTTAAATAAAAAAATAATAATTCTGGAAAAAGTGCGAAAAGTGCAAAGTTAACAATTCCATATTGTTGCAAAAAGTGATTGGAGCACTAAATCATTGGGATGAAGAGTGCTACATGTTCACAATCATAAAATTTATATGTGTCTAGTACAAATGTTTCTCTAGTTCTTGCTTGGTGTAGAAGTGGGCATAAATGGTAACTTTTAGCTCAAACTTCATAATTGAGCATGAGTGTAGCCATTGAAAAGCTAATCCATAAGAGAATAGACTTGAAGGTTTGTATTATGGAGAAGTACTTCTAAATCCTCCAAAAATAAAAAAGAAAAGAGCTTATAGCCTTGATGTGACAAAACTTGTGAATATGGGTAGTTTCTACAATGCATGAAAAAAACAAATTCTCTACAATTTCAAGAATAAAATATATCTAACACGTGCAAATGTATGAACACTTTTGGAAATACAATATTGTACTAGACATAGTTAGATGTGATTCGAATCCCAAGGGGGCTTATAGTCTAAGTTCGAATGTATGAGTCATATATCCATATTTTTATGTAAAAAGGGAACTTGATAGATATGTAATTGACGAAGTCAAACCTAATCAAAATTGACTTCGTAAAAAACACACCTTATAAAAAGGAAATAGGGAGAGAGTAGAGGCTAGGAAGGAGAGATCCCAAAATTGGCCTCATTGCATGTAATGGTTATTCTTAATGGAATCCTTCTTCTCCAACTCTTTCTCTCTTTCTCATATTGTTGTGGTGTATTCAACTCATGGATTTCAGATGTTCTTGTGATTAATTTCATGGCAGATTTGCATCTTTTATCTCCTCCTCTCTCGGCATTCAAGCCTTCTATATCTCATCCCTCAAGATACAGATCAAGATGTCAAAATTCAAGATATGAATTAACAAGCCTTGGTCTTAGTTGGGCCAAGAAAACTATCATCATGGATGATGCATAAGACCCTTGTGAATTTGAAATAGAGTGGTAATGGGTGAAAATCTACAAGTTGGAAATGCAGAGACAAAGTCCAGTGGATGTAGGAATCAAGTGATCCCTCTTGATATTGAAAATACTATGAGAAGTTTAAGAGTGGAGTTACAAAGTTGTAGAGCATACAATGAGATGCTAATTAAAGCTCAAGAGGAATAGAACCAGTTGAAAGCAGCCACTACAAAGTTTGATAGACATATGGAGGAAAATACAACATGGACATAATTCAAACAATGTTGGTAGGAGAAAGAAGAGCTCCAAAATTCATTCTCACAAGAGTTCCCATCCTACAAGAAGAACCTCTAGAGATGGGACATATATACCATCATAATAGTTTTCTTGTGGGTCATATGTCTCTGAGGACTCATTTAGCAATTCAAGATCTTATTCTCCAAGAAAGAAGAGGAAGAGGCCTTTTAGAGATATCTCACATGGAGAATTTTGAAAGGAAAACCCCAACATTTTATGGTGAAGTAAAATATGGACAAGATGCTGAGGCTTAGTTTCTTTGAACAAGAATGTGTTTCCAAGTTCATGATTACTCTGAAAACATGAAGGCTAGAGTGGCCATATTCAATTTAAATGAAAAAAAAAACATCAATTTGGTGGGAGCATCTCAAGCAAGTTAAGAAAACATGTGAGAGAAACATTGTTTGGAAGCAATTCAAGAAGTACTTTAAGAAAATGTATCTCTTGGATAGATACTATGATGGTAAAATCAAAGAGTTCTATGAGTTAAAGTTGGGAAAAATGACCTTGGATGAATATGCAAATAAATTCTTGTAGTTTTTGAGGCATGTAAAGTACTTAAGAGATGAGAAGGTGAAGATCCAATGTATAATCAGAGGATTTCTCTAGTTTTACAAGGATAGAATTGAGTTTGGTGAATCTCAAACTCTAGATGAGATACCATTAGAAAGGCTAAGTAATTTATGATTAGAACAAAAAGAAGCCATAATTCCATAAGATATGGAAAGAAAAAAAGAGGTAGAATCTTTATCTGAAAACAAAAGGGTTCAAGCCTCCCCATTATAGAAATGAGCGTAAGCAACTAGCTCAAGGTGAGAATAAGCCAACTAAGTTGGTAGGAGTGAAGCCAAGGGAGCTTATTCAGTGTTGGGGATGAGGAGAAGATCATTTTTTCAAAAATTGTCCACATTGAAATGGGAGTGTCAAGAATGTTCACAACATTCAATAGCTACAACTATTGAGGATGTAGCAAGGTTTGTTCCTAGGATCTATGTTGCATTGGAAGACTGCCAAACAAATCACCAATCAATTGTGGTTGAGGTTGAAGGTAAGATTGCTAAGACATGTATTTCCACTTCCATTGATCATGGATCTAGTCATGGTTTTGTTACTCCTAAAATTATTGAAATTCATGCTCTTAAGAAGTTCAATCATAGTAAGTCATGGCTAGTCTATTTAACCACTAGATAAAAAAAGGGTTAGTGAAGTGGTGGAGAGATGTCCATTAACACTTAATGGAATTTGCACATTGGTAAATCTAAATATTTTTCCACTGGGTTCTCATGACATCCTCATTGGAATGGATTGGTTGGAAGCAAATATAGTTAAACTTAACTTCTACAACAAGACTTTTGATTGTCTTGATGAAGATGGAAATTCAAGGATAGTAAGGGGTATACCAAAGGTAATTTCTATTAGGCATATTTTAGCTTTACTATTGAAGAAATGTTTTAGAAAATGATGTCAATTGTATGTAGCTCATGTATTAGATTCAATGGAAGATAAAGGACCAAATCTTGAAGACTATCTTATCTTACAAGATTTCAGTGATCATTACCTGATGAAGTGGTAGGACTTCCTCCAAAAAGGGATATCGATTTTACAATTGATCTTGTGCCTAACATTGCACCAATGTCCAAGACTCCTTATAGAATGAGTACCCTAGAATTATTGGAGCTAAAAATACAGTTACAAGAGTTTTTGGAAAATAAATACATTTGACCAAGTGTACCTCCACTGGGAGAGCATGTCTAATTAGTGAAAAAAAAGATGAAACTCTTAGCTTGTGTATTGATTCCAAGAAATTGAATAAAGTTACAATGAAGAACACATATAGGTTAACTAATGACTTTATTTGACCATATGAGAGGGGCACAATTATTTTCAAAAATTGATTTGAGGTCTAGTTATCATCAAGTAAGAATCAAGGAAGAAGACATTTACAATATATCCTTTAGAACAAGGTATGGTCACTATGAATTAGTGGTGGTGCCATTTAGTTTCACAAATCCACCGACTATCTCTATGTGTCTCATGAATAGTGTCTCCAACAAGTACTTGGATAAATTTGTGCTTTTTTATCTAGATGATATTCTTATTTATTCCAAGAATGAAGAAGAGTGTGAGGAACACTCAAGGAAGGTTTTGCAAGTGCCAAGAGAGCATAAGCTATATGAAAAACTAACTAGTTGTGATTTCTATAAGAAACAAATTCATTATTCAGGTCACATGATTTAAAAAGAAGGAATATATGTGGATCCATAAAAGATTGAGACCATAATTGATTGACCAACTACAAAGAATGTAACAGATGTAAGATATTTTATGGGTCTTGTTGGTTATTAGAAAAGGTTCATCGAGGGATTTTCCAAGATTGCACATCCAATTACTTCTTTGCAAAAGAAGAGGATCAATTATGAGTGGACACAAGAATGTGAGGAAGGCTTTCAACTATTGAAAAAATCTTCTTACTAGTGCTCCAATTTTGAAGATCGCAGATCCAAGAAAATGATTTTGTTGTGTGCATAGATGCTTGTAGAGAAGGACTTAATGGAGTTCTCATGCAAGATAATCATGTAGTATGTTATGCGTCACAAAAGTTGGAGGAACATGATGAAATTATGCTACCCACGACTTAGGACTTGCTGTAATAGTGCATGCTTTGAAAATGTGGAGACACTATTTGATGGGTAAGAGATTTGAGCTTAGAACTAACCATGGCTTGAAGTATTTGTTTGAGCAACCAATATTAAATGCCAAGAAAGCTAGATGGCTAGAATTTCTGTGTGAATTTGATTTTAAGATCAAACACATAAAGGGAAATGCATGTGGCTGATGTTAGCATTTTCAAATCATATTTGAAAAACAAAGTTATTGTTTCCCTTGCTAAAGATTAATGCTATATTCAAGTGAAAAATGGATTGCAACAAGATAAATTATAAAAGAAGTATGAAGGCTATTAGTTGGACGATGATGGGATTCTTATTTATAAAAACAAAATGTGTATTCCTAACTCATTAGATTTGAAAAGAATTATCAAGGATGAAATCCACAAAATGCCATATTCTGGACATCCAAGCTACCAAAAAACAATTGCTACAATGAGAAAGCAATACTTTTGGCATGGGATGAAGATAGATGTTGTCAAAAAAATTGCTAGATGTATGAAATGCTAGCAAGTTAATGTCGAACATGAACACCCAACAAGTTTATTGCAACATTTTCTAATTCCAAAAAGGAAATGGGAAGTAGTAACCATGGATTTTATTACTAGGTTTCCAACTACATCAAGATAGCATGATTCCATGATGGTCATGGTGGATAAATTATATTAAGGAGCACATTTTATTCTTATTAAATCCACTCATAAGACTAATGATATTGCAAGAATATTTATGAGAGAAATATTCAGGTTGCATGGGTTACCCAAAGAAATTTAATTTGATAGGGATACAAACTTTACATCAAAATTCTTGAAGAGTCTATTTGCAAATTTGGGCACCCAATTTAATTTTATCACTACTTATCATTCAAATATAGATGGACAAAATAGGAGAGTAAACCAAGTGATCGAGGACATGCTTGGAATGTATCTAATAGAAAAACCATCCTAGTGGGAGGATTATTTTCACCTAGTAGAGTTTACATATAACAATGGGCATCAAGTATCATCGAAAATGAGTCCATTTGAGGTTTTATATGGTAGAATATGTAGGACACAAATGAAATGGGATAATATAGTAAATAGAATTGTGCTAGGGCTGTAAATGCTTAAGGAAATGGAGCAAGAAGTTGCTACAATTAAGTAGAATTTAAAGCCAACCCAAGAGAGGAAAAAAACTATGAAGATAAAAACAAAGTTCATAGAGAATTTCGAGTTGGAGATCATGTTTACCTCTAAGTGAGGCCAAGGAGGATTTCGTTGAAGCTTGGAAGTTGTGCTAAGTTGGCATTGAGATATTGTGGGCCATTTGAAGTGCTTGAAAGAATAGGGCTCGTTGCATTTCCTGCTAACACTAAAGCTCACAATGTTTTCCATGCATCTTTACTTAAGAAATATGAACACGATCCTAACCATGTGATTGATTGGGATATGATCTAGGTGGAACCAGAGGGAGTCTAATTCCAAATAGAGATACTATGGATCCTCTAAAGGAAAGTAACATTGCTCTAGAATCGATCCATTAGACAAGTAAAGGTGTAATGGAAGCACTTTGGCCCTGATGAGGTTACATGGGAGTTGGAGGACACCATGTGGGAGGCATACTCATTTTTGTTATAAATTTTAGGAGCACCAAGGCTGGTGCTATTCCAAGGGGGAGGGGAATATAGTACCTTAGTTTTGACCCTCGACATGAATTAACTCAAAACTATTTAAATCTTGTAAATATAAAAATATGGATTCCTAGTGGGGATCTTAAGGCCAAGGCCTTGCAACTGAATGGCTAGGCATGTATGGTGTCAATCTACATCTATGGACCATGGGTTAGGCTTGCCATGGCATAATCAAGCTATGTAAGTATTAATGTTGAAATATAATATAATGGTCTAATATGGTAATGTAGAGCATAAGAGGGGATATGGTTACAATAGAGGGGAAGAGGAAAGGGGGCCTATGGGAAAGTAAATCCTCCATTGCCAAGTGTCAACCTTGTAACTCATCTCTTTTCACCATGTTCCTTAAATTAAGCCATCCACCTTCTTTGATTTATTAAAACCAATCATTAAATGCATGTGAGAGGTTAGTGGAAAATTCCTCTCATGTAGTTATGGAAACATGTGGTTGACTACCATAATTATGGGAACTGTAAGAGTTCTACATTCTCAAATCCAAAAGTAGTGTCAACCATATTCTCACCAATCCTATACTAAGGAATTCATTCCAACACTCTCCCACATAGTGACTTTCATGTTGTCCATGATGTGTTATTTGGCTATCCATGAGAAATATGGAAATGTCTGTAATCAACACCATTTTAGAGGAAACTACAGACTTGAGATGAAAGAGTGATTGTTGTAGATGGGCATAGAGGTTGGACAAGTGGGGAAACCTTCATTGTACATTTTATCACTACAAGGAGAACACATTCTAGTGGAGGCTTTTAGTGTTACAAAATCTAGACAAAAAAAAAAACCTCCACTACAACCTCCTCCATTGACTATGAAGGTTTTAGCAAAGGTTTTAACGGATGTTCCATATAACTAATTTTTTTTGGGTCAACGGAGGTTGTAGCAGAGGTTTTATTTTTATTTTTATTTTTTTTCGGTGTTGTTATTGTCAAAATGCACTGGTGCGGTATTGACAAACTTGCACCGATGCATTAATATAATATAAATTCCCCAGTCCATTAATATAATAAAAACACCCCTGTGCGTTTATAACTATTGTGCACTGGTTCCACCTTTTCCGTTGTATGCATAGCACTGATGCTCTTATAATTTCTACACATTGGTTCCACCTTATTTACACATGAAGCATCGATGTGTTTTAGGTTTTGTACACCCCGATGTGTATATGTTATAGTGAGTATCGATGCGATCAAGTTATCCTGAGACCCGGTGCATTTAATGTAGCGTGCGCCTTGATGCTTGTATAATTAGTATGTACCAGTGTCTGTTTTACCACGTGCATCGAAGGGTAATGAAATTTCGAATCTCTGACGTGAGATGTCAGCGCCATTGTTTTTACTAAGTACCGGTGCGTATATTATAGTAAAGGCACTGGTGCATAAATAATATTTAGATCCCTAGTGTGTATAATAAAAGTAACGCATCGGTGCATACATTATTTTTAGTGTCTCGGTGTATATTTTAAACATGAGCACCGTACAATTTTGAAACGATAAATATTATTGTATGTTATATCGTTTATGGAATGATGCATTTTCTCAATAGTTCGTACCGGTGCGCTATTATAATTAATGTGCACCGGTGCGTATGAATCCTCAAAACACACCACTTTCTATATTTTGGCACGCACTGTATAATGAGTTCAAAAGAATACAAAGCACTTATATGCATTTATTTTAATTAACTGGTTTTTACAAATTTTCAATTAATCATTTCAAAATCAAATATTTTTTTTATAATAGTATTGTTTCATATTTTTGTTATTGCATTTTGATATAATGATTGCATCAATGAGTTATCCAATGAATTACACCTTTGTTATTTGTAACAATGTAAATCATCCACATATTAATTATTCGGGAACATATCATTTTACAACATTAGACAATGCAATGAAATAAGAAACCCATTTTATTGTATATGAATAAGAGATCCATTGTCATATAAAAAGAGACAACGTAAAGGTCCACGATAATCAAATTACAACAAATATGTAATTGTTACACTTATTGGTAGCATGTCCTCATGCAATTGGGATAATATGTTAAGTACATTAAATAAAATCCTTGATTTTCAAAGACAAATATTCCAAAACATACAACTTGCAGTAACATTTAATTATATTGATTGGCATTCATCAGTTGAACTGTTGTCATCGCTCAAGCTGCGTGCGTTCCTCATTTCTTCATCATTTGTAGGAGATATCGTACTTTGGATTTTTAACATAATGTTTTCTTAATCATTTTTTTTTGTCCTGCCCCTTCATCTTCTATCTACAAACATACAAATAAAGTCTAATAAGTATAGCTACATTTAAATATATAGTAGAATATACATGATTGTGTAAATAAAAAAACATACCTTAGCACCAAGTCTTTCATAAACAATACACATTTTTTCGAAGCCATGCTTCATGTATTCTCTCAAAATATCCTATGTTGGTTTCATTCCATACTTTGTTTCCGGCATGTTTAATACGACATGACAAAGTACAATCGATATAATGAATATAATGTTTTCTTGTTTTTTCATTATTTATAAAACAAGGGAAGTTAAACAACATAGCTACTTACAAATTGATCAATTAAACTTTCACACTTCAACATATACTCACAATTCATAGTTAACCCAATGTTTATCAATTGATGGGTTGGCTCCTCTTTGTATGTTAGCACCTACTAGAAGACATCCATGGACAAGTGTAAATTAATTATTTAAATATAAAGATCGTAGAAAACATGAAATCTTAAGAAAGGCCGAAAACATAAATACTCACAAAGTTTGTGATCAACCCTTTTATTCCTCGTCGTCCTGTCTTATGCGTTGAATGGATTCTATTTTTTTTTTTATGCAACAAAACAATTGAAAATCAATATTTCACGTGATAATTAAATTCGATGTACATAAAACAATAAACAAATGATTACATAATTATGATACACATCGTAGTTGGGATGACTCCTCTTGCGACACAATTACGTTCATTTATTTTACAATCTTCTTCTACACTTTTTTGGATATGCCTGTAGACATGTCTTGGTTTTCCCTTTGTTTGTCCCTTGGAATTTTCAAAATCTCCTTGAAAAAAACTAGGAATCATCAGATGTAAAAATTACACAATTAAAAAAAAAGCAAGATCTCGGTGTGTATAGTAACTTAATGCTCACCGAGCATCAACCATATTTATATGCACCAATGCATCAACCATATTTATATGCACCAGTGCATCAACTATATATATACACACTGATACAATATAACAATGTCGTTGCAAAATTGAAAACGTTTTAGAATTTTTTGTATTCATCTAGTGCTTTTTGAATCAAGAAAAACACGACTTCCTAAGTACTATTTATTATGCACCATCGACCTTTGAACAAACTTAAGACATGGTGGTTTCCATATAAAAAACAACAATTTTTTCATTTTAAACTCAACGGTGCACTTTGTAAAAAATGCACCCCGATGCTTATTTAAGTAAAAGCACACCGCTGACCACGAAAATGATTTTTTAAATATTATTTATAATATAAATTAAGTGGTTTTGTTGACATACAAATACGCATTGGTGCTCTTACTATGTACATAGCACACCAACAACCACAAAGACATTTTTCAAAACAATAACCGACAACGACATGACGGTTTTGGATCAAATGTAATGAGTGGTTTCATTGCAATGGATAAGAAACACCCATATATAAATAAACAAACCCTATTAAAAAAATTCTCCTTATGAAATATAGAAAGAGAAAGCAAAAAAACAACGAGGAAATTAGGGCTTCCAATATTGAAGGTAACTATGAAACCCTTTTTTTTGTTGTTTGGGAATGCACTGAAAATTGTTTGAATAAAATAGGAGAATGATTAAGATGATTAATAGAATGAAATCATATACCTGAAATTTCTCCTCTGCAGATTTCTATGTGATCTACAGTAATCCCCGTCGAATTTGTCTTCTAAAAAAAATCCACCCACTCGGAAGTCTTTGTTGATAAATCTCTATTGCACAAATCTCTCTTCTAAATTTTGGCAAAGAAATAAAAGAATGAATAGGGGTTTCCTTTATAAACACAAAAATTGAAATTCTCGCTCTTTTTTGTTGTATATTTCGATGCATTGACTATAAATGCACACGTTGTTTTTTTCTTCGAAAACTACATTTTCGATGTGCTATACGGTGAGTGGCACACTAGTGCGTTGTGTATGTATAACTCACAAATTTATTTTGATAATAAATTTCAATGTGTTGATAGTAAGCTCGCGCTATTTTTCTAACTTGCCTAATTCGGTGCGCTATACAGTTAGAAACGCACTAGTGAAATGTGTAAGTAATAATGCATTGTAAGATAATTTAATTTTCAAAATACAAATGAAAACATCCACATTTAAATTTCGTGGAGGTTTTTCTTTGTGGAGGCAACAAAGGAGGTAAGTCTTCGGTGCTTCGCTCAATTAAATGCACCAGTGCGTTTTGTTTATCCATATGCACCAGTGCTTCTTTATATGATGAATTAGTGCACCTTCAAGTTATACAATTTATTTGAAATTATTTTTGAAGTTAGATTGTTCTATGATTCCCAAGACGACGGTTTTGCCTCAGATGTAGGAAATAAAGAATTATAATATCAAATGGCCAATTCTTCAGATTCTAGCTCATTCTATATCATTGGAAGTCCTTCAAGTTATCTCACACCGATTGCAGTACATCTAGATTTTATTGATAATTCATTTATCTCATTGAATTGATGTTATGTATGCAGGTGCAGTTGAATAATTGTTCATTGAATTTTGTAGGATCAAGATTTAGGATCGAGTTCAGATGCCCAAGATATTATCGTAGTCCTAAAACTCCGCAAGCTCTTATCAGGAGAAAGATACCGCAAGAATATGTTTGATGAAAATGGACAACTTCTTTACCCTACCAATCCTAACATGCCATGTTTTAGCAACCTACCTGGGTCAATGATATTACACCATGAATTGAATCTCTTTTATGTAGACAAACACGTAGGGTGTAAGAAAAATATGATTGAGTAATTGTATTTTTGGATTTTCAATGGAATTAATGTAAATATATTGCTTAATTCGACAATTGTTTTATGAAGTGGTTGGTTTCATGTTTATTATTCGGAAAAAATGTCCATGCTTCTAATAAGTTTTTGGTATAATGTTTGAACATATTAAACACATTGTGTTACTAATATCATCGATGTAATGTTCAATATTTTTATAATCAATATTTTGATGATGAGCAACTTGTATACCATATACCGTTGCACCCCACTAAATGTCAAGTCATGAGATTGCTAATAAACAAAAAAAACTTAGAGAGGAAGCATACCGAGAATGGTTGAAGCAACCACCTATTCAATTCCCACTACGTCCTGAGCCACCAAATCAAAACCTCAACAATAACACTAGTTCTTCACATGTTGGGGATGAAGGAAATGATATAGAGGTTGGTATGGATGATTTCTTACAAGACCCCCAAGTCATGGAGGGAATGTTGTTAGATGCATTCCATTGCTGCAGTAGATACCTTCTTCAAAAGCCTGAAATCTGCTTCCACCACCCCTATATTTGGTTGAGTATATGGGTCTGCAAGGTCTACCCAACTAGGCATAATGATGTTACTGTACAAATTGAAAGCAATGTATGGTATGTCAGACACATGTTTTTCGACACTTTTGAGGTAACTAAGCATTAAATCCCCTACATATTTAAGGAATCTTGTCGCACAATGAAGGAAGAAAAGGGTTGATTTGATTCGTGCTTAATTACAATGTACATTTCTATTGCCCACTAATTGCAGGTTACTCAAAGATAAGGTACTTCTGAGTGATAATCGAGATTCTGATGACGAGCAACTTGTCCACCATATACCGTTGCACCCCAATTCAATTTGAAGTCATGAGCTTGCTGCTAAACGAAAACAACTTAGAGAGGAAGCATACCGAGAATAGTTGAAGCAACCACCTATTCAATTCCCACTACGTCCCGAGTCACCAATTCAAAACCTCAACAATAACACTAGTTCTTCACATGTTGGGGATGAAGGTAATGATATAGAGGTTGGTGTGGATGATTTCTCGTGAGATCCCCAAGCCATGGAGGGAATTTGTTTAGATGCATTTGACTGATGTCGTAGATACCTTCTTCAAAAGCTTGAAATTTGCTTCCACCACCCCTATATTTGGTTGAGTACAAGGGTCTGCAAGGTCTACCCAACTAGGGACAATGATGTTACTCCACAACTTGAAAGAAATGTATAGTATATCAGACACATGTTTTTCGACACTTTTGAGGTAAATAAGCATTAATTACCCTAAATATTTAAGGAATTTTATCACATAATGAAGGAAGAAAAGGGTTGATTTTATTCATGCTTAATTACAATGTACATTTTTATTGCCCACTAATTGCAATTTACTCAAAGATAAGGTACTTCCGAGTGATAATGTCTTGTCCGATCGCTGCGTAGACGAAAATCAAATGCTAAAAATGTTGGGTGTTGAGTACATATCATACCGTGCATGTTCAAATGATTGTATTCTATACAAAAAAAAATATGCAGACAAAGAGATATGTCCATATTGTGGGCATGGTAGGTACCATAAATAAAATAAAAAAGGTAAGGCACATGGTCCTCCTCATAATATATTGAGGCACATGACTATAATTCCAAGGATTCAAAAGCTCTTTCATTGCAAACAATTAGCCATGTTGCGAGGGTGGCATGCCTCACATAGAAGTGAGCCAAGAGTTATGCAAATCTCAACAGTTTCAATAGCCATGAAGCATATAGAGGATACATGGCCTGATAAATTCAAGGATGAAGTTAAGAGCCTATGAATGAGCATAGCTATGGATGGATTTAACCCATATTCTCTCCAAAACACCAACTACTATGTTTGGGCAATGGTAGTGATCAATAACAATATCCCTCCATGGTTGTCCGTGAAGAATGAACATCTTATGTTAGCTCTTATAGTCTCAGGTAGAAGACAAGTGAAAATAATGAATGTCTACCTCCGACTACCGATTGATGAATTTAAGCAATTATGGGAAGGGATACATGTATATGATGTATCAAGACCCATCCCAATGGAGAGGTCTTTTACATTGTATGGCATATGTGCATACACCATGCACGATTATCCAAGACTAGGAGTTTTCTCTGGTAAGCATGTTCAATGATTTGTTTATATATATAATGTTATTTGACATACTTCGTTTGGTGCAATTATATTTTTGACACTAACATGATCTGTATATGATAACATCGCAGGTCTTGTAACAAAAGGGTATCATGGATGTAAATGTTTTGGACCTTCTATAAAGGCTTGGTGGTCGAACCACTTACAAAAGTCGATGTACAACTATTCGAGGGTATTCCTCCCAAAAGACGACCCTTATACAAGAGTTGCATTTGCTTTCAATGGTAAACTAGAGAGAACCTAAAGACCTAAAATAATGACACTGTCAGATTGGATTAGGGCATATGACATAGAGAAGGAGAAGGAAATGGTAGAATTGTTTGATTCAAATGGTGAACCTGTGTTCGATGATACTAAATTTTTTGACACCTATGTTGTGAAAATTCCCATTGGGATGAAAAGGAAATCTATGTTTTATGAGCTTCCATATTGGGAGCATCTTATGATTGGCCACTTACTAGATCACATGCATATATTCAAAAATATTTCATTCTATTTATGGAGGCACATATCATGGAATAAAAGAGACACATTCATTGTTAGGAGAGATCTTATTGCTTCAAATACTAAAAAGAGACATTGGCCAAGAAAAAAAACTAGAGGAGAGGTTGGTCCCTCTTGGTCTTTTAAAGAAGGTGATGTCCTATGAATTTTGAAGAAAGATGATCTTTCTATGATGAATGATGTTATATTGGGTGTGAAGGCACCTTCTTTATATGGGTCGACTCTATGACGTTGCTTCATTGTAGAAGAGAATTTGTCAAGGTTGAAATCACATGACCATCTGAACATTCTAAGGGTATGTATGTTGAATACACGATTCTTCTTCTATACCGACGTCGGTAAAAATATGTTATGCACTCACAGTTTTATGGAAATTAATGATGTGTGTGTCTATTTTGTAGTGTCATTATCCTTTGTCTGTGTGTGGTTTTGTGAACCACGACTTCCATTGGCAC
The DNA here is from genome assembly GCA_009831015.1 of Picea engelmannii. Taxonomy (NCBI): domain Eukaryota; kingdom Viridiplantae; phylum Streptophyta; class Pinopsida; order Pinales; family Pinaceae; genus Picea; species Picea engelmannii. The sequence goes on along the minus strand of ML822041.1, from coordinate 18,960 downwards.
CTGTGACATGCCATATCGAAATTATCTACATTTGTACATTGGATCACATCAAGGGATATTCATATGGTTAGCATTCCATGGTGGTGTCGAGAGATAGCTGAGATTGTTTGTATGTTTGAGAAGGAATTGCCCACGAGTTTTATGGACTTGCAAGTCCATCTTCTAATTCACATAAATGATGATGTTGAATTAGTTGGGGTGCTCTCATGTCATTAGATGTTATTTTTAGAGAGGTACATGAAAAAATTGAAGGGGTTTGTTTGAAAAAGGAGAAAACCAAAGGGGTCTATGGCAGAGGGGTACATAGTATACAAGTCGTTTTATTATGCCAGTGAGTACATTGAGCAAATTGACGATACAACAGGGGTAGTCGTTCGGGACGACCATCAAGATGAGGACAAAAGGGAAGGGGAGCTACTCCAAATGAATAGAATATGGTGCTTGGAGCAAGTCAGTTATATTTTTTCAATTTAGTACAGAGAAATAGCTTACGTTGAAGTTGATAATATATATTTCATCCCAAGCTATTTGTTTTGAATTCTTATATAAATCAATGAATTTAGAAATCGATGTCATCAATAAATTTGTTCTTTAAGTTGATAATATATATTTGTTCTCATGTTATTCGTTTTGAATTTTCGTATACATCAATGAATTTAGAAATTGTTGCCATCAATAGATTTGTTCTTTACAACGTAGAGGCAACATGACCATGGATCACATTTTATGAAAAGGAAATAAGAAAACGAGACAATGACAAGAAATCATTCAGATGATTGAATGTTAGAAGCATGCATTATCCTGATTATTTAAAAGAAAATATGAAAAAAATATGTCCCAACAGTTGGTTGGTTGACCAGATACAAGAGAAATATGTGGTGTTTGGTCGTAACCCACGTGGAGAATATCTCGATGCACTAAACATAGGTATCAGGTTCAACAACTATGTAATAAGCTCTCTGAGTACCACATTCTATTTATAATATTGCACATTTGAATTGTAACACATATTATGTTTTTATTAATTCTTCGGTTATTAGACATATGACATCGTCCTTTGTTCACATTTTTACAGATGCATTTGTCAAAATCTATGTGGGCATATGGACATCATTTTCACAATGAGTATGCTAATGATGGACACATCACACAAGATTGTGGAGTGGAGGTCGAGTTCGACCAATCTAGTCATGCTAGCCACCATGATCAAAACCTAAAACAAGATAAAAACTAATTGAAATGATTTTTTCTCTTAAATATATTTTTAAAAAATTACACAAAACTCAACTCACCCAACCCATAAGAAATATATTTAAAAAAATAAAGCTTGAAACAAAAAACTCAAAAAAAGGCGAAGTCATTTTCTTTATGGGCATTGAAATTGCGATATGATATTTGTAGAAATCCCACACCGTTACCTTGTTAGTAGCTCAATTGACATATTGACAAGTTTGAAACAACCTTGGCACTCGTCAATGGGATCCTTTTCCCAATCAATTTTTTTTTGCATTTTTAAATCTCAAATCCGTCTAATACATCTTTAAATGCTTTATAATTTTTGGAGATGTACGAAATATCCATAGTGTTATATTTTAGGAATGTGTTATATTATTTGCATGATTAGCTCCATGCACTATATGTTGTGTCAAGGGGCTCAATATGCCCCCCTTGCTTGGGGGTTCAGGGGTGGAGCCCCCTCAAAAAAAAATTGGGCTATTTTTGGTCCATTTTTGGACTGTTTTTGGTGTTTTTTCGACCAATAGTATTTCATCCCATTGTAATATTATTCCGGTTAAGGAATCTAACCTAGGTAAATAGATTAGGGTTTTGGATGCTATGGGATCATATATATTGTATTATAGGAACAATTTGAAGAGAAATTGCAATTATTAAAATTTGCATCGACCGAGAAGTTTAATAGTTTAACAGAATATTCAGAATTTGAAGTAGAAAATTGGTTAGTCAGTTATGTGAATAAGAATGAGGATATAAAAGATACTTTATATCAAGTTTCAATCGACTACTGAGAAATAGAGGATTCACTATTTGATATAAGAGTGAGACAAGAAGTAACTGTCGCTACCACGAGGGATTATGTTGATAGTTGGTTAAAGAAAGCTTTAATCAAAATATGGAAATGTAAGTTTTCACAGTTAGAAGACATGATAGACTATATTTCTGGATAAGGAGGCATGGAGTTACAAGAGGAAATAGTTACAATTGATCAAAGAATCCCAACAAAGGATAATACAAAGGGAACATCGACAAGCATATATATATAAAGAGAGATCCATGGCAGTGTGTAAATTGATCACATCCTTCTCTATTCTTTATCATTCTCTTTCAAGAATCATCCAATTGTGTATCTTCTTTATTGAAATTCATAACTAATTTCTGATTGTCTCCTCATGTCTTCCTTTTTAGGTTCATCCCTGTTACACTTCCATTTTATGGCCTATGGGAGCCCAATCCCAGTCCATTTCGACGAATGCCATTTTATTTTATTTCCAAACTATTAAAGACTACTATTTTTATTTTTTTAAATCCCATAGAACTATTTCGAGGTTAAACTTTAATGATGTCTTGAACTCTGTGTTTTGAGCATAAGATATTTAAAGTTTTCCTGTCATATTCTCTATTGTTTTTAATGAAAAAATATTTTAAAGTTCTCTCAACTGAGGACATCTGTCTTTTCTTCTTGTGAATGTGATCAAAATTGTGATACTGTGATGAATGTGAGAATTTTATCATTTTTCATATAATTGCTATTTTATTTATGTACAGTATTCTGTATAAATTGTATTCTAGTCATTAAAAATTTCTGGTCCTCTTCTTAGGAATTCTTTATTTGTGAATGTATATTATTTTTAATCAATAGTATTTTAATTTTCTTCAGTGATAAAGATTGGGGTTTGCTATTTAAAATTCTGCCATTTTAATATTTGAGTCTGAAGATACCAAGATAAATATATAAGAGCCAAAGATGAGTACCATCTCTAGAAAAACACAAGAGGATTCATATCTTTGTGAGGTTTTTGTTTGGATCTTAACCAATCTAAACATCAACACAACAATATGACTTGACAACCGGACAATATATGCATGGTGCCTTAAAGTGGAAGCAGTGAAGGTCCGAAGATGGAAAGACGTTGGAGATGAGTTCGGCTGGTTGCATGCAAAGTTTGGGACTTAGAAAAATTTATGAAGTGGACAGATGGACTCATCCTTGTATCTTAGCGAAGGTGTTGCAAGTTTATGGAGATGAAAATGGTGATTGAGGAGAGTTCACACGTAGAGTCAGTTGCTTGGGAAAGCATAGGCCAAAGACAACAGACTCAGAACATGGTTGCAACAAAGGATGTCGTTGAGAAGGGTATGGTTGGCTTGCATTCTTTCATTTTCCTTGTATTGTAGTGAGTTCTTTGAAGGGAAATTAGATGACTTGGTGGTTCAAGTGCAATCTATTTTCGCAGTGAAAACCAATAGAATTGAAGGTGACTCAAGTGGTGTAGATTCGAAGAATTCTTGTAGCAATTTGGGATACCTTAGTTGGGAAAATGTGTAGAGAGATTGGATGACTTACTTGGATGAGTCTTGTGGTTGACTTAGGAAACTTTGGATGCAACCGTGGAGTGGGTTGAGGAAGCTGCCTAACTCTTTGATGAGGTGCATTGGACAGGTCATTACTTTGAAGTGGGAAATGAGGTATGGACGTGCCAATTTTGAGAGGATGGGTGAGGTGCCATGGTGCTTGGTGCCTTAGCCATATTTTTTGAGCCAGGTGGTGACTTGATGAGTCACAATGACAGTGCCAAAATTTGGATGCTTGCAACAAGTGCAAGGAAATTCGTTCTAGGAGATAGATGGAGTCAGCAAAGGAGTCGACCAAGAATGATTGGCAGTCAATCTGAATGGGAAGAACACAGATCGAGTGACTTGGCAGAGTGCACCTTGGTGACTTGCAGATGATTGTGCAAAGACTTAGAGATCTGATAGGGGTCGTTGGTTGAGGTTGGCAAAGTATTGGTGTGGACATGTCTAAAGCATGGAAGTTATTTGAGGTAACTCATTCTTCTTGGAATGATTTGGATAGTTCGTTGGGAGGTTTGAGGAGTGTAGGCCTATTGGCCACACTCATCACAAACATGGAATTTCATTGAGGTGACTTGATGAAAGGAGGCGAGTTGGGGACTTGCCTTTTTTTGGAGGATTGTGTAGACATGCAGATTGCAACATGAAGAGGTTGGGCATGTGTGTTTCTCTTGCTTTGGGAAAGATGGTTGAGGGTGAAGCTTAACCATTCCAAGTCATAGAGAGGTAGACACAACACCATGGTAAGGTGATGGAGCAGTGAGTCAAAGGAAGTCTAGACACACAGTTCTTGGGGTAGATTGGCTAATTGTTCAATGAGGTGGATAGATGAGTCAAGTTGTCGTGGATGAATTTGTTTTGGGGTGACTTCATAGTGCAAGAAGGTGAAGGGCGACCTTGCCTTGGATTGAGATCATTGAGTGGATGAGCTGAATTGCGAAAGGAAGTAAGAGTAAGGATGCACCAATAGGTTCAAAGTGCAACACTTAGTCATTGAGGAAAGCTCCTTGACAAAATTCAGACGATGAAAACAATGATGAGGTAAGGATGGACACTTGCCTTAGACTTTGAAGTTGGATAGAGTGATGAAAATGTAGATACAAAAGACTAAGTTCGAGCAAATAAATGCACATTTCAAGAACTGGACGTGATGGTTGGACTAGCTACCCAACTAGTGCAGGATTCAAGGCATGTAATTTGTGGAGACATGGCAGATTTTGTTGAAGTATGAACACAATAAAGATTCACGAGGAGTTCAACACTTAGAAATTTTTGAAGTTTTGGTTGAGTTTGTAGCAGTAGTTGAGGCAACAACAATAACAAAAAATGGAGAGTGATCATCGCGGCGGAGCAACGACAAATCAGACATTATAGACAAAGTTAGGGAAGAATGTATTTCCATTGTGGCAGAGAATTTGGTTGCACACAAACTTGGGTAGAAGGCAGTGTGGATGGTTTCAAAGGTCGCAAATGATTTTTGTGCGAGTTGGAAACTTCAGGTTTCCACTTTGATGGAAACTTGGGGTTTTCTGTCAACACGAAACTTGGGGTTTCCAACAGACTTGGTTGCAGTGGAGGCATGAGTTTGGGCAGATACTTGGAGATTTCATATTTTGTGGATGTTTCCAAGCATGACAATGACTTGAAGTGGGGGAGGATGTAATACCTTGGAAGCTTAGCTTGGGGGTGTACACTTCCACCATAGTTTGAATTGGGCAGGTAGGATGCTCGGTGAAAATGAGGAGATAACAATCTTCATATAGGGGAGAGTTGGGGTTCCTTGGACACACAACGTGCCAAGGGATGACTCCACCCAAGTTTCCTTGTGACACAATTCAGATGACAGATGGTTTGATGAAGGTTTGAGGGAAAGACTTGGGTGCTCCACCAATCAAACAAATCGACTAAGGCACGGGGGGCACACTTTGGAGAGTTGGCTCGACTCACCTAAAGGGTGTGCATACCCAAGAGGATGAGTTGGTTTGACGGATTGAGCACACCAAAATGAGGGGCGCACCGAGGATGGGTTCGTCAGTCCCAAGGGGAATGACGATGGATGAGTGCATGAGTTCATTTAGGTGACCCGGTCTGCAAAGTGGCCTGATGATTCGTTTGGACATAGGTTCATGAAGGGGCATGACACCCCCAACGAACAAAATGGTGACCTTTGGAGATCCTATAACAGAACGAGCGTGCACAACCAATGAAGGAAGTTTTAGAAGACAAGGAGAGCAAGGGAGCTTTGCGATTCTGAGGCAGACGAAGAGAATGAACTCCCTCAAGGATCCAAGTCACTCCACTTGGGAGGAATTGTGTTGTCTTGAGGTGGATTCGTTGGAAATATATGGGCAAGTTTCTCTTTGGATGATATTGGCTAAGTCTGGAAACACAGGTCTGTTGGAGGCATGTGTGGGGCAGAACTGAAATCTATGAAGTCTGCAGAAATGAAGAGATAGATTTCGCAGAGACAAAAAGACAACAAGTTTGCAGTTGGAGGCATGTCTGAGTTTCCTCCCAAGTGGCTGTGGAGAAGGTTGTGATGAAGAGTCTTGGTGACAATATATGTATGAGTGTCTTGGTGAGGTGAGGTGAGTCATTTGATTCTTCCCTATTGTAAACAAGTTGGTAGTGCTCATGTTATAACTGTTTCACAATAACAAATACTTAGCTGGGTGTTAGGCACGGTTTGTGCCGCCCACCCTGTATCTGTGTTTGTTTTTCATTTGTTCCACAATTTTCTTGGTTTTTCATGGAAGTATGCTTGAATATCATTGAGTGTTAAAGAAATTAACGAATGTCTAAGTATACAAGAGTTACACTAAGTATGAGTGTGACTTGCCTGTAGCCTAGAACAAAGTATGGGTATGCTCTAGGTGAAGAGGCGTAGTCCAGACGAATTATCCTTGGTGTTGCCAAGTAGCCAAGTGAGAGACGTCGTGGTGTTGCACACCCTTGATAGGTGCATGATTGCAAGATTCGACTAGGCACACTGTGGGGATGTGACATATAGTTTGATAGACATCCCTGCTTTAGGTAACAAATTATTCTATATGTGTGTATGAACACCTAGATTTTTCACATTGATTAAGGGTTGGTGTGCATATAAATGTGCATGATTTTATTGTTTTATGCACGAGAGAGAGAGAGAGAATAGTGCCAACTACCACCATTAATAGAACTAGGACCAGACCAAGATGAAGACACAAAACACTATTTAATACAACCTTCTTAAGCTCGTCGCCACATTGTGCATTCCAAAGATCGAGATAGCTATCTTCCTTCTAAGAGTTAGTGAAAATTTTAAAACAACAAAAATAATAAAATTCAAACTTAAAGAAAACTATATGAGAAAAAAATTTACATTTATTATATGGGCAAACTAATATAGTCTTGCAAAGACTATATATTTAACAAGGACATCATAAAGTTTCATGATCAAAATTTTCATTAATTAAATAAATTATAACTTAAAAAAATCCTTTTAAGAAAACAATTTAAAATTTTTAAAATCTATTTATTATGTTAAACATTAACAATTTAAATTTTAAATATAACTATTAATTTATCGTTTATTATGTTAAACATTAACAATTTAAATTTTAAATATAACCATTAATTTATCATTTATTAAGTTAAACATTAACGATTTAAATTTTAAATATAACCATTAATTTATATAAATGAAAAAAATTAGCACTTTCTATTAAGAAAAAAATGTAAATTAAAAAACGCTAATATCTATGACAAAATATTATATATATAAAATGAATACCATTTTAGATTTTAGAGAGACAAGAAAGCATTTCTTAATTTTTTTATAAATATATAAAAAATACAATATCTTTTAATGTATATAAAAACGAAAGAAATATAGACACAGTAAGAGAAGGTAGACATGGGAATTCAAGACTAGAGAAACTAGACATGGGAATTTAAAGAATAAAGATAATCTTTGAAAATATGTTGTCTAAGTGTTCTATGAAATGATTTTTTTTGTCGGAATGTCGTGGCATAAATTTGTATAAAATCACTATTTTTGTTGTTTAAAATCTATTTTTTAATACAGAAATGGATTTAGCATGTTGAATTTTTTTTTGGGCATTCAAATTATACAAAAATAGTCACTCGGCTCTGCGGATTTAACAATTTCTCGCCAGATTTCAAGTAAATGTCCCCAAAAAATATCACCAAAAAAAATCATTTCGTAAAACATTTAAACTACAAATTTTAGAAAATGAAAAGGTTACAAGTGACGCCGACACGATACAGTTAGTTTGAATTCCTAAAAGGTCATCATTTAAAAGCTATAAAGGGATTATTTTACTCTTAAAGTCACCGACATAATTAATACCGAAAATGTTTAAAGATTACTCATAAGGTATTTGAAAGGGTTTTTAAGCAAAAAGGAAATCATTAGTAGGCCGTTACTTTTACATATTAAACAAGGTTACGCTTACCCCCCAAAAAAGAACATGGTAAACAAGGCTACGTTATAAACAAGGGCAGCAAGGTTGTTCATATTGCCTCCTAAGAATTTGTGGGAGGCAGTATGAGCAACCTTAGTCAATGTGTTGTTTCGTATGCTTTTGAACGCCGTGTAATAGCGTTTGTATACATAAGCACCCCACCCCCTGCGCACTTTGAAACCTTGAAATAAGTGAAGTCTCCAATAATACTATAAAGCTATCAACCAATGAAATATAAGAAAACTAAGTTTTTTTACATATTAAAAAATAAAATTTTAAGTTTTCTATGTTACACATTAGGTTCTTTACAATTTTTTTGAAATCAAACCAAAATAATATAGCAGTCAAAGCGAACTCATCACTATATACTACCGGAGACAGTACAATAAATAACAAATGACAAATAATATATATTGAACACTCACTGTTGGTTTTTTCAAATATTACATTAACAATAATATGGGAAACCATGACATCATTTAAGAAATATATTGTGGCCATGAAGCTAAAGCACATTATAGGAGCATTGAGTTTAGAAAGCATTTACATATTTGGTGGTTGTAGGTTGTAGAGAATAATGATTTGTTGTTTAAAAAACATTTATATAATTGGTGGTTGTAGAGAATGGTGTTGATGTAGGTGCTATGAAGATTTTTTTTTTTTTTTTCCCACAAAGAAAAAAGTAGTCTCACTGCTATTCTATTGAGAATCAAGTGAAACTATCATAAGTACATATCTTTTAACAATTTACTTTTGACTCTATATTTCTCAATAAGATCATGAGAAAATCAAAAGTTTCATGTAACTTGGCTACAAAACATATATAACTATTTCATCCTTGATAATGATTTGCTGTCCACTTAAGTACATTTACTTCATCATAACATTGTCTTACATCAAAAACTAAGATTTGGAAAATGCATAGTGAGATTAGAACATGGAGACTTTTTCTGTGTGCACTGTTACTCCATCTAAATTCTCCTCAAGGAAGAGCCACCCAGGGGAGCAATCCAGTGCTTGTTTTGAGAGCTGATCGACGATATGGTTAAAGGTTATATGCACATGAATGTATTTTACACTTTCAAACTGATCTTGAAGAGTTTTTATTTTCTGCTGCCAAGGTCTGAGCTAGATACAATTGAGTCTTGAGACACCTTTAATCCATTCAATGGTAGCTTTGGAATCGCCGACTATCATTAACCTGCTAAGAGAAAGAAGTGTATCCAAATGTAAAAGTCCCCAAATTCCTAAAAGTTCTGCTTTCATATTGTTGCCCTCTCCTCCTGCAAAAAAGGCTTTGAAGTTGTGAGCATTGCTGAGTTTGATAAATAAACCAATGCCACACCTGTTTCCTGAAGCAACCCCATCAAAGAAGCTGACTGGAGATTCATCAAAATATACAGGGCTTAGAATGTAATCCAACCTATCTGGCTTTGAATCTTCTTGTAATTCTTAGATTGATAGGAAATTTTTTTTTGCAATGGCGAGATCTTGTCTTTTCCAATTTTCAAATAAAATCTTTTTCCTATACTTCCAAATGCCCCATATCACCATGAAAGGGATGTGTCTCTTCTTTGGGTGTCCGATAAACCAGTTGAGTAGATTTCCTTCCAGATTCTGGTCTCCCCAATCCTCCTGGATCATCAATTGAGCAAGGATGTCTTTCCATAAAGATTTTGAGACTTTGCAAGATGTGAAAATGTGTTCCGTTGTATCTTCGACGTTTAGGCATAAATTGCAAGCAAAAGGCCCAATTCCCCCTCTGCGCTGGTAATTGGCCCCAGAAAGTATATTGTCTTTTAAACATAACCATACAAAATATGTGATTTTACTTGGAATTTTTACCAGCCAGATGGCTTTGTACCACCACCGTTTCTCATCTTTATAATTTGTAAAAATGATGGTTGGAAAAGCTGAGTTGACAGAAGATTCGTATGAGATATCAATTAAAAATTTAATTTTGTTGGGTAAATTAGTGTATGTATATATATATACTATTTTTTTTAAGAGATAGTAGATATAATATATTTGTTTATATTGAAAAGGGAATTAGTTAAAAAGTTTTTATTTAAGAAAGATAAAGTTTCTCCTTGATGCATGTTCATTGTTTTTGAAATTTCGATTATTGGGGTTTTTTAAAATGAGTCAAAATTCCTATTAGATTTTGAGAAGAACTTCGACATAAAAATTATTAAATTTGTTCACTTTTTAACTTACTATGTTGAATAAAGCTTGCCACTTATATTTAGGAAAATAATAAATCTTCACAAACATATATTTTATAGAGTTCAAACATTAATTAGCAATATAATTACTAATATTTAAAGATGAAGAGGCATGTAATTAGCTACAAAGAAAATGAAAATTATTGTTGTTTTTGTAATTTTATTGACAAGCCCACGACATCCAATTTGAATGGTAATGTTGTCGCAAATGCACTCTTATCATTGCTTCAAAATCATCTATGCATGGGACCATAAATCATTATGTACTAAAGTCTCTATGTCGTTGAATGCTATCCATGTGTCTTTAGATCCAGAAGGGGACACTAATGTGGAATTATGAAAGGGTTTCAAGGTGCACAATAAACAAATTAGACATTGTCACTAGTTACACAATTCTTGGCTTAAAGATGATGACAAATATTGTTAGAGGCATTCATTCGTGAAAGAATTTAAGGGGTAGTTTTGCCATTTCATTTCATTTAAGAGGAACTTCATCATATCCTTGTTTCACAACCTTTGCACATCTAACAACACTGAATAGTTTTGGAAACCAAATGCATGGGATGTTCATTGTTTGTTGGGATACCATTTAATATTAATATTTTTGTATACATATCGACACAATGTATTTATATTTCTTCAATTCTCTCACCTTTGCATCTAAATATTTGGATGACAACATCAACATTTTTTAAGCTACATTGTTGAGTGAGGTTTTGGTTTTAAGAATGGCCGAAGCTATGCGCATGGATTTGAGGGTTCATGCTCTAAAATTTTGGGTTGCCAGTTAGGTTACTTTATTTTAGAATATTACTCCTTCTTAGTTCAAAAGATCTGAGATGAGATGATCGATGGAGATGGTAATAAGATTAGTAGCACATTGCAAATCAAGTATATAGAAGGTAAGAATCTAATCACATTTACAAAGAGTGTTTTTTTTTACTATTGATAACTTTTTTAAATTTAAAGTTCATTGGGTAAAAACATTTCAATTCTAAAATCAATTAATTTTTAAAATAGAAAAAAATAATAATTACAATATATGCTATCAAAATATTTTGAAGATTTCAAATTTNTTTTTTTTTACTATTGATAACTTTTTTAAATTTAAAGTTCATTGGGTAAAAACATTTCAATTCTAAAATCAATTAATTTTTAAAATAGAAAAAAATAATAATTACAATATATGCTATCAAAATATTTTGAAGATTTCAAATTTGAAAAAATGGCCAAATCTTTCAAATGTGTTGTATTAAAATAAAGTACCATTTTCCTTTAAAATTTCTATAAAAGATGCAAAATCCAAAATAATTGTATTTTTTTTTTTCCTAAATACATTAGGAATTAAAAAGATCCTATAGAAGAATGCAAAATCCAAAAACATTGATTTTTTTTTCCTAAGTGCATTATGCATTAAAAAAATAACACATATTGTAAATATTCAATTTTTCCCAGCAAAATCAAATAGCCTTTCAAAATTGCACAAAGTTTTCTCTATTCCCAATAATGCATACAGTACCAAGAAGAAGAAGATCGTCAGTGTTTAAATCATTTTTCCATAGATGACATTGTCGTGTTCGAAAGATTGAAAATAATTGCTAGCTTTGTCTATCTTTATTTATTGTACCAAAAACACAAACCATCATGTTTACAATGCAAGGACTAAGTAATAAAATTTATGTGCATAAACATATTTCTCTTTCTAGTGATATTGGATGTGTTTGAATGTTTGAATTGTGTTCAATTTCTTGAACTAAGGCAATGCTTATATCCCTTCGAGGTTTAGCTTATTCCTTTGAGGTTTAGTAATATTTTGAACTAGGACTAAGTTTGTTGTTAATTATGTTTTTCTATAGGAAATATATTTGTTGGAGTTGTCTAATTTTTCTATGATTTGGATCCATATACGATAAAAATATCAAATCACAATAAAAAAAGGTCAATATACTATTAAAATTGGTCTAAATCATAAAACATTTAGACACTTCTATGTTTGTCCATGTACTTATGAAACCTATCTAGGCTACGATTAATTTTAAAAAACTTCCATAAATTTCGAACTATTAATGTGTTAATTGGTTTAAAGAATTTACATTGCGACCACATTGTACAAGACTTTAATTTACTTTTACAACACTGAATGAGAAAAAAATATTTTCTTTTTAGCTAAACAAACTATTTTAACTATGCGTAATGTTGTTAGATTTGAACCTTATCACTTTAGGAGTACATGAGATGGAATCCAAACTCTATGTGAGATGTCGGTGCGTTGATATAAGTTTAAGATGCTCCTATCAAGGTTAACATTTTATTTAACAATAACAATAAAGCAAAATGAGCTTCTACCTACATAGTTAAAGTTTATGCTATTCTGGTGAAGGGTTAAGGGAAAATTACCATGTGCAGACACAACTATCATTTTGTTTTCATTGGAGGTGAGAGGTGTCACCAATGGCCACGAGTCATCATGTTGGATTAATTGCCATTAAATGCATACAATTGTTGTTTTGTTGTTACTGGAGCATAAAGGAGTGACAAATGGCCATTAGTCATCTTGTGGAATTAATTGGCAATGAATGCACACAACTATTGTTTTGTTGTTATCCGAGAGGAGATGTGTCACAAATGGCGATGAGTCATCTTAACAATTGAATGATACTTGGTAAATTTACAGACTTCTACACAAAACTTAAATGAATATAATATAGATAGAGAAATCCATCATTCTAGAATAGTCCATTATAAATGACATATAACTTAGAGGTAGGACAACACATTGGCCCAAGATTGGTTATGAGTTTTGATTCCAAGCTAGTTCAATTTTAAATGTGTTATAAGAAATATTATCATAGGAAAGGACTAGTCGGTACATGATACAATAATGTTTAATTAATTGGCATTAATTGCACACAATTATTGTTTTGTTGTTACCGCAACATACAGGTGTGGCAGATGGCCATTAGTCATCTTGTGGAATTAATTGGCATTGAATGCACACAACTATTGTTTTGTTGTTATAAGAGAGGAGATGTGTCACAAATGGCCATCAATCATCTTAATGATTGAATGCTAGTTCGTAAATTTACATAATTCTACACGAAACTTAATTGCATATAATAGAGATAGAGAAATCCATCATTCTAGAATAGTCCATTATAAATGACATATAACTTAGAGGTAGAACAACACATTGGCCTAAGATAGGTTATGAGTTTTGATTCTAAGCTAGTTCAATTTTAAATGTGTTATAAGAAACATCATCATAGGCAAGGACTAGCTAGTACATGATACAATAGTTTTAAATTATTCATAATTAACCACTACACACTGTAAGGAAAACACCACATATAGAACATTTTAGCGGAGACATTTAATGTTACAAGATTTGGTAAAAATTAGCTAAAATCTTGGTTATTGACAACAAATGTTTTAATGAAGGATTTAATGGATGTTGAATATAACTAAAAATTCTGGGCGACTAAAGGTTGTAGCAAAAGTTCTTTCTGGTGCATTTAAAATAGAAAGGCGCATTGGCATGCACATGTGCATTTTATATACATTGAAAGACTCGATGATTTTGTTATATATATAATGCATTTATGGATTTAAGCTATTATAAGAGCAACAATGGATATCATATAGTTTAAACACACTAGTGCAAACTATGTGCTTATCATATACGTTAAAAACCCCGGGGGTGAATTATCTACTATTGAGCACTGTTTAAGCTATTATAAAAGCATAGATGCCTATCATATATTTTAAACACATTAGTGTGAACTATCTATTGTTGCATATTCTTTGTGATAATCTATTATAAAAGCACATATTCTTATCATATACTTAAAAAACCATAGAGTGAATTATCTACTATTGAGCATCGATGCAAATTATCTACAATTTAAACATACCAATGCCTAAAGAGGTATGAAACATACAGTTGAATTCAAATGAATACAATATACTGATATGTTTCAGTACTGAATTGTTTTGCATTGCGGGTAACCAAATCATAAATTTAATATTTTTTATCATAACATTTGTTTTTATCTTTTAATTTATATGTTTGGATATAATCATTGCATCAATGTATTGTATCATCAAAACAAATATACCAACGGATTACACATTTGTTAATTGTAATAATGTAAATCATCCATATATTAAATCAAAACAAATCGACAATGTAATATTTTTGTACACAGGATACTAGAATAGAAAAGACTGTCATTTTATTATATATGAATAAGGGACACTTCGTTTTACAAAATGGGACAACAAAAAGATCCACAACAATCAAAATGTCACTAATTTCCTAGTTTGAAACATTTGCTTGTGTTTGTTTCCATGAGTTATTTTCTCTAATCTTCTATCAACAAAAGGCCCCCACAATGAAATATCTTCTATTAATGTATTTACTACACAATGTGCACCGTTAAACTT
>ML822040.1:68078-83742 GCA_009831015.1 Picea engelmannii | reverse complement strand
TGGGAGCAACAGAGACCTAAGGAAGCGATACAAAGGTATTCCACTTGTTCCTCCTTACTAGCTAATTCAATGGTCGTAACTTAGGGAAAGAGTCATGCCCTGTCCTATTTTGTTCTAGATCTAGGTGGATCTAGGGAGATCTATTAGTGTCTGCACCTATCGATTTGTCCGATAACAAAATTGACGACTCCACTGGGGATGAAACCCATTTTTTAGTGGTTTTTAGTGTTTTTCCTTGGCCATTTGCTCTTGCCTTACCTTTCTTCATTTCTATCAATCTCTGAGTCTTCAGGAAACTCTGACAGACTCTCTGGGTCTAGAAGTCCCTTCAAAAGTTTTGTCTTTTTCCAAAATTTTGCCTAGTTTCAGGCATTCTCGCACTGAACCCCTCAGTGGCCTGCGAGAACCCCTTGAGTTCGCACTCTTCCTTTTAGTCCAGTGTGAGATTCTCACACTCTGCTTGAAGCCAGCCTGTGAAAATGCTCCATTCTCGCACTGTACATTACTAATAGCCTACGAACCCATTTTTAATTTTTTTGGAATTAAGGCTTTTGTATGCTCAGATGCCCAGATTTGTATAGGTGTCCGATAAGAACTTCTTAGGCCACTGGTTGATTGTTTCTTGACTTTGTATTTTGTGCACGATCAATCTTCGGAAATCAAAGGCTCTTCTTGTCCATATTTTTCTCAACTCTCATCTCTTGACTTTTCTTAACAAGGATATAATCTCTGATCCTGGAATCTGAGTACTTGTTTGGTTAGGAACCGATGATCAGTTTGAAAGTTGGGATTGTTTGTCTTTCTCATTTTCTCATTACTTGGAAAATCATTGTTCTCATGCAATTGAAAAGACTAGTCTTGTCTGCTTGTCATTTTTTTCTCCATTGAAAGATTGGTTTGGGTTTTGTTTATTGCTTATTCATTAGTTATTGGTTTTCCTTAGTTTCACCACCATGGTGTGGTTCTTTTTGAAAAGTAAAAAAATTTTTTCCTTTTAAAAGAATTTTCATTTTGAAAATATTGGAAATCAGTTGTTGAAATAGAACCAATAGAGGATTGTCATTATTACGTTATTCGTTGAAGATTGCATTTTAAATAAGATTGTATATCGTAGTTCAAGATTGTTCTGGAACACTTCTCTTTCCCTCCCGTACATAGGATTCATCGAACGAAAATTGATATATTTCATTCCTATCTATGCATTGCTACATCAGAGTCTCACACAACATCAGTTTCATCTCCATTTCGTTTGAGTAACAACATCCCTTAATAATATTGCGCAATTTTAGAATTTAACTAGTAACTCTTTTCTAGGACTCTATTACACCAACAGTTAGCTAGGCTAGAGATTTGGAATAGGCAGAGAGATACACTCTCCAAAGCACAAAACACACAATAACATCTTGTGTTAAGGAGTGTCAAATTCCATTTACAACATTTTTTCCTAGGAAGCCCTTCTCACACAAGGGTCAAAATCGAGGTCACATTGATATTAACAGAGTTACTCACCCTGCTTTGTTGATATCGGTGTAGAGATTACACGTATTACGGGGGTCACTTGGAGGTATACCCACAATTATGAGTGGAATCCTCTCAAGCTGATTTCGGGCTAGATACCCTACCCTTGTGTGTGGATCAAACTGTCGACTGTCCCCCTAAGCTCTATTGTTGTCGGTGGTAACCTTAGTGGCCTATCTTCTTAGGATCTTACACAAGGTGACTGTGAAGGGGAAAGTATTCACGGTACCTAGAATCGATGTTGGTCAAACTCACTCGGGCTCCTTGGAGGGTGTACCCATGATTATGTGTGGGATCTTGCACCAAGGTGTAAGTCCGTTAAGCAGGTCATCAACATAACATTTGCACCCTATCCCAGCACCTTCTCGTCTCATTGTTGCAACGTTGGATTTCATCACCAACTAGTAACTTCAGAATTAGAAGGTTTTGTTTGCTTGGTGTTGTTTCCTAGAATTTTTACTAGCGCATTCTATTTGTTTACCCAAGTTGACCATAGGATTTTCTTCGTAAGTTTGTAACTCATTCACAATAGACCCTCCACGTCGTTCACGTAGAATTCAGGGCTTACCTCCAAAAAATATGGAAGGTTCTCAACCCCTACCTACAAGCTCACCAGAGGGATCTCCTCAATAGAGTGAAGTCCAAGACGTCACCACTCCACACATGGAAAGAACCGACTCTCTAGAACGGTTCTGAGTTACCAATTCTAGAGAGGACTTTCGACTTCACCCCAATTCTGAGAGACGTATTATGCGAGTGAATTCTTCTGGAGACTTAGTTGTTTTGTCTTCTGGATCACCGACTAGACCTTTTCCAGGACATGAGGGCCAAGATCCTTTTTGGTCTACTGGCATTTTTAGACGGGATCTCTTTGGTTTAGGAGCAGGCGTTGAAATCACCGTCTCACCTACGTTCCCCAAAACCTCTGACCCAGATACAATGCCTTTTACTACTGCTTATTATTTTCCTGGTACAGAAGCTTCGCAAGATGACCACATCTTGACCCTCCCTTTAGAAATGTTCCATTACATAGATACTATGAGTATTCACACCGATATTATAGAGGCTAGTCAAGACCCCATTGGCACACCGCTCTCACCTAGTGTCACCCCGACACTTCCACCTGGATACCGTGCGTTGAATGATTCTATTCCCACTACTATGCAAACCCCATCTGGAACTCCTGGTGGTCCCTCCTCTTCTGGGCACTCCCCTCCCAGTTTCATTCCGACACTTCCTCAACCCCCTTTAGGAGGACCTTTTCCATCCTCTATCGGCGGCACTAATCCTAGTGGCACCATTCCGTCGTTCACACCAAATTACCAAATTCCTGTTGGTGGACAATTTCACCAAGGAGGTTTGACTCAACCTCCCCTTGTAGGGAAAATCCCTATTAGAACACACATCCCAATTGGAACACAACCCCCCATTGGAACTCAACCCCCGATTAGAGGACAACCAACACCGACCCCACCCTACGAACAAAACATACCTCCATCCTTGGACCAGTATTGGAACCATCTGATACAACATAATCCTCAATCGACTGGGGGGAAACAGCTTCCAGCTACATCCATTATACCCCCTACTATAGGCCAACCATATCCAGGTACGTCCAATCCTATTTGGGGCTCGAATTCTCAAACTGATGTCCCTGTTCAAGGATACAATCCCATGAGCTACTTTCCTCCACAACAACCACCGAATCTGCCTAGGTCTTCGCATTATATGTAGATTGCTTATGGTCCCACTGGTTTGCCGACGGGACTCCCTCCCCAAATCCACCAGTACCCGCATGTGAATATACAGTTACCCTTCTTGGCCACTTTGGACCTCCCGGATCTGTCAAGGATTTTAAACGATCCAATCCGTCACTCTCCCCAATGGCCCTCTATACTAGCCAAGCTACCATCTGACATCCCTAAATTCAATGGCAAAGAGGGAGAGGACCCGAACAATCACGTGATGAATTTTCACCTTTGGTGCTCATCCAACTCCTTGATGGATGACTCTATTCATTTACGTCTTTTTCAAAGAACTCTCACAGGTTCTACCGTGAAGTGGTATATAGAATTACCACGAGGTTTCTTCATCGAATTCAACACCCTAGCTATGGATTTCCTCACCCACTGCCAGTTACCGATCCGTTATGAAATGGGGACTAAGATTTTGAGTTCTTTCAAACAAAGAAAAGCCACTCATATATCCGATCACATTCATGAGTGGTGACGGAGACGACGTCTCATCAAATTCGTTTTCTGCATAGAATCTTACCGACTTATAGGATTTATTGTTTCACGTCAAGGGATTAGGGTAGATCCTTTAAAGGTCGAGGCAATTCTCAATCTCTCTCCTCCTTCTACACTTCACCAGTTACAAAGTTTGCAAGGGAAATCAAACTTTCTTCGTCGTTTCATCCCGAACTACGTCGAGATAACTCTTGGATTTACGCGACTCCTAAAAAAGGGCTTTGAGTTCGTATGGGATACCATCGCAAACAAAGCCTTCAAAGCTTTGAAACTGTCCCTGACACGTGCTTCGCTTCTCTTCCCCCCCGATTATAGTCGTGATTATTTCCTCTACCTCACAGCCTCGGATTACACCATCGCTCTGGTTCTCGTCCAAGAGGATGATTCTCATGATGAACATGTTATCTATTACTTGAGTCAAATTCTAATGCCTACCGAAACCAAGTATTTACATGTCAAAAAACTGGCCTTGGTAGCCGTCCAAGCAGTTCAACGTTTCCAACACTATATCCTCTCTCGCAAGACTACGGTAATTTCTAACTGCAACCCTATGCAACACATTCTCACACGTCAATTTATAGGGGGAAAATAATCCAAATGGATCGTGATACTCTAGGAGTTTGACTTGGAATTTGAATGAGCTAAGTCTAAGAAGTCCTTAGTGTTTGCCGAGTTGATATGCGACTTTCCCTACTCTCAAATGGAAAATGTAGCAACCGATTCATTACTTGATGAATCCCTTTTCCTAATTAGTTTTGATGATATTTGGTACAACGATATCATCATATATCTCCAAACCCAGACTTTCCAACCCAATTTGTCCAATACTGACCTGTTTCAAATACGCTACCAAGCCCATCAATATATTATCCTTGGGGATACTCTTTATCGTCATGGGATTGAATCAGTTTTTCGACACTGCCTCATGTTCGACGAAACTGAGAAAGCCTTAAATGACTGCCATTCTGGAGCCTGTGGTGGTCATATGTTTTGGTATGCTACTGCCCAGAAGATCTTACGAGCAGGGTATTTTTAGCCTTCTTTATTTAACGATTGCATAATCGCCATCCAAAAATGCCATGCTTGCTAGACCTATAATCATAAGATACGATCACATCCTGCTCCTCTTCACCCTGTGGTCTCCGTTGGTCCCTTTGCAAAATGGGGTATCGATTTCATGACATGTCACCCCCACTCGGCCTGGGGGCATGGATACATTATTATAGCTGTAGATTATTTTACAAAATGGGCTGAGGCGATGTTGACATTTGACAATACTGGAAAGACCATAGCATTATTCATTTTCAATCACATCATAGCTCATTTTGGTGTTCCTCAGGCTATCATCACTGATCATGGTAGCCACTTTAGAAACTTCATGATGTCTGAACTCACTGAAAAGTTGGGTCTTCGCCATGAAAACTCAACGCTCTATTACCCACAAGCCAACGACCAAGTCGAAGCGATTAATAAAGTTCTCATAACCATGCTTCGATGAATGATAGGGATTCACAAAACAAGTTGGCACATAATATTATTTTCAGTATTGTGGGCTTACATGACATCCATTAAGTCCAATACTGGTTTTACACCTTTCCGGTTAGTCTATGGTCTAGAATCCATCTTCCCGATTGAATGTGAGATACCCAACTTAAAACTAGCCATCGAAATCCTACCAAACACTTCTGTAGAGGAAGAATGTCTGTTGTATCTCATGCGATTAGACGAAACTCGACGTGACGCTACCCTAGTCATAGAATCCCAGAAGAAACGTGTCAAGGCCCAATATGACAAACATGTCAAGCCTCACGTTTTCTCTGAAGGAGATTTGGTTCTCCTGTATGAACAAGATCGAGACATGCTAGGAGCTGGAAAATTCGAAGCCATGTGGCGAGGTCCTTATATCGTTAGATGAGTTTTGGAGAAAGGAGCTTACGTGTTAGTAGATTATGATGGTATGCCTTTGAGTGAACCCAGAAATGGGTTGTACTTAAAGAAGTACTATGCATAAGATCACCTGTGCACGATCACTTGTATTTTATTGTATCATACTTCTTGTGTGTTACTGTAGTATGATTTTTTCATTATTTGGTCTCTACCCTTATGTTACGTTGTGTTTGGTTTCCAGATGTCGAAGTCTTCACTACCCCACATTAGCTTTGCTGATGGCACTATCCGTAGTACTCAGAACCTCGCTTATACTATGTGGGCAATTTACGCCCCTACAAATGAACTTATCACTCTACGAGGTGTGTGCCTCGGCCGTGCGACCAACAATATTGTAGAGTATAGTGCCATTATCGAATTGTTGATTGATGCTATCTCACTCGGTATCCGTCAATTGGTTGTACGACTTGATTCGTAGCTCGTAGTACTACAGTTAAGTAATGTCTATGCTATTCGAAGTCCTACTTTGTTAAGGGTATATTTGCGAATTCGCCTCCTAGAACGTTATTTTGATTATATTGAGTATCAACATATTCCTAGATGTCTAAATACATTAATTGATGTATTAGCTAACTATGTATTAGAAAAACATTTGGATCATTTATAAATCAATCACGTCACAAGTATCACACAATACAAGATAAGCCGGTAGAAGTCGTATGTATATATAACGATCAAAAAGTTTTTTACAAAAAAAAATTATGTTCGAGGACCAAAATTTCAAAATTTGAAGCTCATAGCTTCTACAAAGTAACGTCATGGATGATGTTCATGATAACACACGACTGCTCGAGAAACCCTACAAAGCAGTTGACCAATAGACTCTGACACACCCATTGTATGACATTGATAATGTCGCGGGACCTCTCCAAGAGGCATGTCTGGAATGTCTGTAGTCAAACCCTCTAAGTTTTGTTCCACTACCACATAATATTCAGCATCCCATCATGGCACTAGAGCCACCTCTCCTCATCACTGAATAGGAGAAGTACTCGGAGGTTGATAAGGCCCCACGTCTGTGTCATCAAAAAAGAATTTTTTTAATTAGACCTTGGACAAACATAAAAACATTTGCATATGATAAAATACACAAAAAAAAACATTTAAAAAGTAAAAAATATGTACTTCTTACCGAGATCTCCCCATTGAGCACCCTCAGGCAGGGCCAAGTCTGGATCCCCTCAGAAGTCCAACCCGACATAGGCATAATCATCGACCATCAACATCTGTGGTCGCAACCAGTCAAAGAAGGAATCATTGTATTTGATGATTGGCCCAACTACATGTCAGTCCATGAGGTTACACCACCTCAGCATCCTCGGATCCTCTGGAGCTGGTAAACCCCACTCAACCTGCAACCTCAGCAAGGTAACCCTCTCAAGAAAGAAGGACACCAACAATGAACCGTAACCAAATTGCTTCAGGTCGCCTCTCTTGCATTTAGTCAACTGCCTCTTCATGCTACGAAGAACTGTGTCTGACCAGTTAAAGACCCGAGGCTCAGTACACTCTATGGCATACTGAAAGTAGATATGGAGATCCATGTGTGGAGCAACTCCCCCAACCATATGAGCAATGGTGAACAAAATAGTGCGAAAGGTCAAATCCTGGACCCCCCAAATGGCCACTTTTCCTTTGCTCCTTTCTGCCTCTAGAACACAGTACTGACGATAGTATTCACTCATAAGAAACCCACCACCTCAGTTACCAGTCATGCTAGCATGGTACCCATGCCATGATAGTCCTGTTAGGAAATAAACGTCCTCGATATCCAAGGACAATGTTTGGATCCCCACGTGGAATACTTGTTGGTCCACGTCCCACATATGAATGAGGTACTCCAACAGCCTGACCTGGGCCCTCATGCTTGGGATCCGAAAGAATTTTAGGATACCACAGTCTCACAAAGTGGCAATGGTGCTAGGATTATTCCCGACAATAGCATCATCTTCTTCATGCTCTCTTTCATGCCATTCCAGAACCATGGTGACATCCAAATGCCTGCACAAGAACCATAAGAAGAAGGTCAACAACTCTCTTCAACCATTGGTACATTTTTCATTGAGCAAACATTAAAGAAATTTTCCATTTTGCGGTTCTCACAGGTGCCCCTTTGGAACAGTGCAAGGTTCTTGCAGGTGCCTTTGGGGCCACTTGTGAAAATCATGCATTCTTGCAGGTCCTGTATGGCTAGCTTGTGAGAATGCCGGGGCGTAAATTTGAGCCCTAAAACAAGCTCAAAAACTTGAATTTTACCAATGAAAATGAAAAATTGAACCATGAAAAGATAGAAGAAAAGGATCTTACCTCACTGCCGAAGACGGTTTTCCAAATGGTTTCTCGTACCTTCCACAATCGAGCACCGAAATTCAAGGGCAAAAGAGGGGTTTTGGGCTAAAATCTTGGCAAAGTTACAATGACTATGGTAAAAGGAACTTTTACCCACTTATATTTACTTTTACCATTTTTGTTGGTTTTTATAATTGTTTTATTTATTAAACCTAATGCCTAATACCCCTATGAGTGTAAATTTTTGCAGACATAATGACTTCGATGTCCATATACAGGGATACCAATTTTTTCTCTTTTTCATCGCATGTTTAAGTTGTTTTTTATGGTTTTTTGCACAAAACCTCGAGCTTGGTCTTTGTCCATTCTCATGCTCGAAAATACATGAGAACGTAATCGAGCACACTTTTATCACTTTTTCGGGCTCAACAAGGTTATACGAAAAAGGAACCCCCTGGAGTCCTCTTTAAGCTCTTTTTAGACTCTCTAAACATGAAAAGATTGCCGAGAGACCTTGTTATTTTCACGCTCATTAAAGTATTTGAAGAAAGCATCTGTTGGGAAACAATTTATCTCTTTTTCGGTCTCATCGGACTATTTTACGAAAAAGGAACTGAGAGAGTTCTCTTTTGAGTGTTTTTTCAGACTCTATAATCATGAAAAACCTTCGAGTTTTCTATCTTTGGACTCGTTAAACAAACATCGAAAGACCCATAATGGGACCGAACCACTCCTTCCTAGGGTTCGTTAAACATACTCTGAAGGACTCATATGAAGGATGAGCTTACATCAACAAGCATATGTTATCCTCCTCAAGCTTGCATAAAAATAAAGAGGTACTCGCCAGAAATGGTGGGGGAAATTTGGGAAAGGGATGTGTTTTCGTATTCATATTATTCGCAGTAAGTGTCGCTCTTGAACATGACACCCCCTTATTCATTATCTGAAGCCAGTTTGGGAAATCCATTTGTCTCTCATACGATTTGCTACAAGGTCGTATCCCGAGTCATCTCTGAGTCAATGCTGCCAAATCATTGGTTGTGTCATTCATATGTTCAAGATAAGTTCATCTAAAACCTCTATTGAGTCGGCCATCTGTAGTTGTCCATTCTCTCCATGTCGGCCTTCCCTGTGTCCAGTTCAACTTACATCATACTCTGTTTAACCTTCAAAATCTGTTACTCATTTCGTGTCATTGATGGAGGATACATCAAGGCCCTCCTGTGACGAGTTTTGTTCCATCGACTCCAACTCATTATCCGGAAACAAGACTTAGAAATTATTTGGTACCTTGGAACTTGCATGCCTCAATGGCAGGTTTCCTCACTTTCGACAATGGGTTTTCATCATTGACCCCTGATCGAGAGATTCCGTCGAATGTTCGACCTCAACTCATTTATTCACATTCGGTGGATTGTACTAGTGTACCTTGTGAGTCATTGACATTAATGGTGATTTCCCTCACACTTATTAATGGTTTCATCAATGATCGGTAATCAAGTGGTTTCTACCATGTTTGACTTCAGCACATGTAATCACATGGTTAGATTCATACTTTCAGGTGACGGGATTGAAGACCCTGGGTCTCATCTCTTTGATCCAGGTTGCGATGGAATAGGTATAATTTTCTGACACATAGATCCACTTTGTATGTCTTGTGGCTATATCGTCTTAATTTTAATCTTCTTGCATGGATCCACAGTGTATTATTGGTGGCTATGCGATATTTTGATGGCATGGATCCATGGTGTATGATTGGTGGCCATGACCTATGTTTATGATGCCATCTGTCTATGATCTGAGTATGGGAATTCCTACCTCATAACTAGTATAATATTCTGTAGATGCTTGGTTGTTTGCAGGTTTCCGATTAGGTGCGCTCCTACTTTCCGACACACACACGCAGTTTGCAAAGTATTTCGGCTGTCACTGATTCCGGCCTCATACTTTGGGGGGCATTCCTGAGAAAAGTGGCATTTATCTCCTTCTAGAAAACATATTTTCAAAGTGAGTTCACAGGCTACATATGGCCTAGGGTGTGAGAATGACCCATTCTCGTAGGCCACCTTCATCTAAGGTGCGAACTTCTCGCAGGTTGCTCTATACCCAGGGTGCGAACTTGTTTTTAAGCTTGGAAAAGAGATGAAGTCTCGAGGGTTCTAGAAGGGGATATTCTAGAGAATGGGTTGGAATTCGTATGGTTTTTATTTTACTGGCTTCCCCGATTTGGTGGGATCATTCTCATCCATGTAACCATCTCACCCTCTCCTATATATTGAAAGGATTCTCATGGAAAAGGTTAAGCAAGATTAATTGAAGAATTAGTGAAGGAATTGTGTGAAGAACCCAACTTGAACAGAATCTTGGAGACTCTAGTAGGTCTATCAAGAGGAATTGGATCTTCTTCATGCAAGGACATAGAAAGTGTGTGTGTTGGAACCAAGAGTCATTGAAAGGAATATTGCGACATCAAGGCGATCAGGTTGTATCTTCTACTTTCAATTAATATGATACAGTGGCATGTGCTTTTCCCATAAAGTCATTCTTACTTTATTGTGTAATTCCTTGATCATACACATAAGTTGACGATTGAATACATTTTGCTATCTTCACTTTGGTTGGTTTGTGTTGTCTTGGTCTTGACCTCATGAGAGCACCGGAGTGAATCGGGAGCAACAGAGACCTAAGGAAGCGATACAAAGGTATGTCACTTGTTCCTCCTTACTAGCTAATTCAATGGTTGTAACTTAGGGAAAGAGTCATGTCCTATCCTATTTTTTTCTAGATCTAGGTGGATCTAGAGAGATATGTTAGTGTCCGCACCTACCGATTAGTCCAATAACACTAGCGGGAAAACCCCCCTATGATTACACTAGGTTTCAAAATGTAGGCAGATTGATTAATCGTCTAAAAGTCAATTAATTATCTAAACTACCCAAAACATACAAAAAATCATATGAATAAAGCAAGGAAAAGGAGATCGGGTAACTATACCTTTAATCCCACATTTGGTGATGACATCCTCATGCTCAGAAGTTCTGCTAACTGCACGCCTCCTCCTAGGGCTAACCTGCATCCAAAGATTGACAAACAAAAAACTACAAGCATGTTATTCCATATATAAGTTAGGGTTAGATGTTAGAATGTCAAAGATAAATCAAAAATAGTATTCAAGACACCATCATTTAAGACAGGAAAATGTAATTCATTTATTAATAACACAATGATTATACCTTTACAATCAAAGTCGGTTATCGTTCCATGAACTTGGTCCTAGATCCTCTTCACCAAGATCCAAGTGCACCTTGTATGAACTTCTCCTCTCAACCTTATGATCTCTTCTTGGGAAATGAATGGGTTAAATGGAGGGAGAAGGGGCTAATGAGGTAATGTTGAGGCAATTCTCACAAAAGGGCAACAATATCTTGGGCGAGGAGGTGAAGTGAAATTGGGCAGATTTTCACTGTTCTTATAATTAGATGTGAAATGAGACCCTAACACCTCCTTTTATATGACAAAAGGATGGTTATTCGGTTGGGTGATGTGCTATAGCAGGTGGATTAGTATGGAAACTACCCAATAGGTCATAATCTTAAGAAATTCCTTGCAACTTTTTATTTTTTGCAACTTTTGCAAGTATACGCGGACTGTAATGGTGCAACATGCATATGTATGTGAGATATAGTGGTGCAACAAGCGTATGCATGTGGGCAGTAATGGTGTAGGGAATGTACATCTTCAAAAAAATGGTTTTTTAAGAAGAGCAACTCAGTAGTGCTTTGGAAAAAAATGCAAGTAAGAGGGCGAAGGTCATGTATGCATGTGTAGAGAAATTTAGGGTTATAATAGATGCCCCCTAATGTGTGAGGTCGGAAGAGCATCTAATGGATGAAATACATTACAAAATCTTCACCAACGTATGAAATTGAGTGAGCCCAGGACCATAGTTTGGGAGGTTCCATCTACAAAATAACAATTGTCTCTCCGAGGTAGGCATACCCATGCTCGAGATGAAATAAATAATGGCTTCCAATTAAATACACTGCAAATCCATATCATATAACTATATAAAGTGTATCTGTGAGAAATACACAGTGGATCTACATCTCAAAATCAGATATATACAAGTAGAGTATCCATATTCAAGAAGTCGATAATGTCGAATGGATGGAGATGAGGTCTTCATAACTCAAGCAACAACTTTAAGATCTTAAAAAAATGGGTAGGAATACAATGTGAGTGTATGAATTCACCACCCTGAGGTCTTCAACGACTCATTGAGAAAAGACAAGAGGATCTCGATGATCCGGCAGAGAACTTCATCGATTTTGAATCAGGACTTGACTGGACTTTCAGGATGGCCGACTCATGAGGTCAAGAGATAAAATGTAGAAAGGATGACACAAGTTGGGTGAAACTTCCCTCGGAAAAAAACACGAAAGATGATTAGACTCAGGCAACATGACATTGACATAAGTTCACAATGCAGGAGTTAACACAATCTCTCCATGTGTTTGGAAGAGTAACCAAACAGAGGAGGACACAATGCTATGTAGCGAGAACAAATTACTAAGGTCATACTAGATCCAAGGGAGACTCATTGTGCTGCCAAAAAAGAATACATATTTATTGTCCTCTCTTTTTGGGTTTTTTTAAATTTATTTTGTCTTTTTCAATTTTTTAAAGAGCTTGAAAAAAATAGAATAATGCTACGTTACAAAGGAGGAACAAGTGTCATAGGAAATCATACTAGTTCTAGGTGCAAGGGGCACACTAATGTTCATAGAAAGGAGACATCTGTAGGAAAAGGACACTCAGGGAAAATTCCTCCATGGGTCAAGGTGTCAGGTCGCAAAGGAAAAGTGCTACAAGGGTTGTGTATAAGGCATGATTAAAAGGTTCAGTTGAGAGAAACATGGAGCCAAAATTAGTCCAAAGAGGTGGATTTGAAAATGCGATTAATAAGACACAATGAAACCCCCTTCAATGTAATTTTAATGATCCCAGAGAAGGTAATATCGATAGTTTTTTCACGTTTAGAGAGTCTGAAAAAATGTAAAAGAAGACTCCAAGGAGTACCTTTTTCGGAGATAGTCTAGTCGGTTCATAAAAGGGGTAAACTGGCACCAAAAAGACCGTCTATTCAAAACCATTTTAACAAGTGTGACAAAGACAATATCACTCAACAATGTTTTCAATTTTAAGGAGTCTGAAAAGAGCTTAACTATGGACTCACAACCTTTTTCTGAATTTAGTCCCCTTAGCTCGAAAAAGTATAAAAGTTACTGAGGATAACTCTCCCGACGAGACAAATCTCTCGAGGCATACATTTTTCCTCAATAATATACACACTGGAAAAGGTGTAAACTCATCCCAGTAGATGTTCTTCTGGACCAATTTTAACGAGTGTGAAGGAAAAAGGTCACTCGACGATCTTCTCAATTTTAGGGAGTCTGAAAAGAGCTTAACTATGGACTCCATGGGGGTTCCTTTTTCGTAAGTAATCTCCAAGGCCCAAAAAAACTAAAACCAAGGAGAATGTTCCTTTTTCCTAACTTTAGTCCCTTAGGCCCAAAAAAGGGTTAAAATTGCTCCTAAGAATACTCTTCTAGCGAACCGAGGTTCCTAGAGAATACCTTTATTCCTACAATTGACCATCTGGACCGAAAAAGGGGTAAACTACCGTCGGACATACGTTCCTTCAAATTTGAGTTTGGCGAGAATGAAGGGCAACAAGATCACTCGACAATATTTTCATGTTTAGAGAGTCTAAAAAGGGATTAAACAAGACTCCAAAAGGTTACTTTTCTCAGTTAATCCAGACAAGATCGAAAAGAATAAATGCAGTCTCGTTGGATGTTTCTTTTGGATTTCAAAATGAGGTTGAAAGACAACAAAGATTGCTCATTTTTGGGAGTCCCAAGGGTGATTCCAAGAATGATGGTGCATCAGACGAATGAGGCTCAATATCGTAATCATGACAGGACTAACAATGACTCCCAAGCCTATGGTCATTATAGACAACATGGACGCCAAAATGCAATAAGGACCTATCTAGGGAATCCATGTAAAAGTAGGCTCTACCACCTAACAACAACACTTCTAGAGAAGAAATGAAGGTTTTGTGTCGCAGTTCGGTGGGATCAATCCTATGGAAAAGTGGAAAAGACAATGAGATGCAGAAAGTGGAGGTGAAATCCCAACTTATATGCAAAAAGTTTGAAAAAATGACTTTTACCAAAGGAAATTTAAAGTGACCCATCCCCCAAAATGTTACCAAACCAAAAGGAAAAGTGTATCATAAAATCCAATAAGAAATTTAGGAACAGAATCAAGTGATTTCCAAGCTAGGAAAAATGACAAAGGGGGTCAGAAAAGTGGAAAAAGGGCCAAAAAAGTCTATAAATAGAAGCCGACGACTCATTTTCACCATTGAATTTTGAAAATTGACCAAAAGGATAAAAAATCCCCTTTTCTAAAGAAGTTGATTCCAGGAGCTTTAGAGGACAAAACAAACTTCCACTTGGACCAAGTAAGTACAAACTCATCCCTCTTACATTTCAATTCCTTTCTTATGAATTTATTTTTGTTTTTGAGGGGGTACACTCTCCTAAAAATAGAGGCCATGCATGTACGTGGGTTGTCCAAGGACAACCCGCATATGTACTCAGGCAAAAAACACTCTGCCCACGTACATACATGACTATGACCAAAAAATCCCATGTACACCTCAAAATATTGGATAAAGACTTAAAATGAAAGAGCTAACTCCCTTTTATCTTCCATGGGACATGATGCATGTCCATTGGAGGGAGAGGGAACACGATGGTATTGATGTACTGGTCGATGACGACCCTGTTGACATTGTCGCATTGAAACAATGTGGGTTGTGGAATTCGGTGTCCATTTATGAGGTCACAACCTAGGCTAATAAATTCCCTGATTGACTACTGGCATCCATATGCAGAGACATTCATGATAGATGAACAATCGTTGACTCCAATGACTGAAGACATTTACTTCCTGACTGGCCTCTCAAGGAGAGGGGAACCAGTAAATCTACATACATTCCCCCCTGGGCCTTTTAACATAGAGGACTACATCCGGATGTACTGTGAGGTCGACACTCAGAAGGTAGGTTCTCAAGTGACAATTCGAAAGATCACCAGTTTTTTTATGAGAGTGGTATTTCTACTTATTGGATGGATTGTTGGATCTGTGACCCTTCACCAGGCTTCCTAGGTGCACATGCATTGTGTTATTCAGTGCCAGGAGGCACATATATACGACTGGAGTACGACCATGCTCACATGCATGAAGAGGAAGTTGACAGAGTGTTGAGAGTGCAACAATAAGAACTTCAGGTTTGACACTATTATTTTCTCATTATTCTTCTTTGAGAGTGCCTAGTCTGATTCCTAGAGATATTGTACGAGGGCATGTTGACTCCTTCCCAACAATATGCATATGGGAAACATTGCTACCACGACAGGGGGGAGGGATGACCATAGAGGCCCTTAAAAACAATTTTTTTTGACTTGTGGGAATGACAGATTCCAACAATAGAGGACTACCCCTAAGTTCTAATCAACGTTTCTAGGGATCTAGACATGCCCATGCCTCGCGGAGAGGAGTGAGGAGAGATAGTTAACATGTTTTTT
>ML822040.1:53636-68013 GCA_009831015.1 Picea engelmannii | reverse complement strand
TATATATATATATATATATATATATATATATATATCATTTTTATATGTATTAGAGTACTAAATTTTATGTATTTGTTATGTACAGATGTGGGACCAGTGCACCCAACAGACTTCACGAGGACTTGGTGACATCCTCGACCAGAGGCGGGATCAGCAGCAGTCGGAAGACCAACAACTGCAGGGGGACCTCCAGTCGGAGAGACTAGGTGAGTTTTGAGGCGGGTGGAGTGCAACCTCACCGCACTCACTCGTACAATACCTATGGATGAGATCAAGGTTATCCTACCTTCTATGCAACCTCATGTAGTGTGGGTGCCACAAACTTGGGTCCATCGTTTTCGGTGTTTGGCCAATGTCGTCGTTCACCATGGCAGGGCCAATAGGCCCTGAGATTAGATAAGCTAGACTCTTATGTGATGAGGGAACCTTTGTATATTTTTTGAGGGAATAAGCCCCATGATGTATACCAAACCTTATTTTTGAGGAATTTTCTCCCACCTATGTACTCATGACATTTTTTGACATACATATATATATTTACATCTTTATTCGTCTTATGGATCAATTTTTTTACAAATGTATGTACATGTGTATGTGTGTGCTTCTTTTTATGTGTGTGAAAGATGCCATTCTAATACTTGATTATATAGAGTATCTGTCATATGATTAAATCTCCTAGGAACATGGATATATGTTGTTGGCATGAGTTTGTTCAGACCAGGGTCCTTCTCAAGTTACCAACAAAAGGCACTCTGTAGTCTAGAGCGCTGGCATTTTCATCTCCTTCGAAGAGAATAAGTCTCACCTGAAGCGTTGTTGAGACAGAGAGATAGGGAAGGGTAGGGAGAAGACTACAGAGGATCCATAGAGCATTCAGAACTTACTTTAGACCTTACATAATCAACATTATCAGATCAGAAACACCTAAATGCGAGAACCAAACCTATTGGTATTGCGAGCATCAGTTAACCATAAGAGCAACAATTGTAACTCATAAGCTATACATGAAGGATGAAATGCATAAGAAACAATGTAAGGACACATCATATTTGAAAATTTAACCCTTCTTTATATCATCATTAAAGATCTTTCTTACATTACAACCTCAACATTACATAGAAAGTACAGTCTAGATTCTTGGCTCTGGCTCTCGGCCACAGAGTCCTGATTTCCCAGCCAACATGTTGCGTTCATTACAAACACTAATCTTCTTGATTTACCACAGAAAACCTTGGGCAATTCCCATGGAAATAACTCTGATAGATGTTATTCGACCTAACAATATCAGCTAATGACCAAAAATGAATGAGCGAACTCATCCCCCGACTGAACCGACTAACGCAGTCTTTTTCAATCAACAAACCTTTTACAACTATATTATGTCCTATATTCTATTATTTAGTTGGTGTTTCACTGGATTCCGCAACTGTTTTCTGTTGTTCTTCCTTTTGACCTATGATGGAGGTTGCATGACCAACACTTGCACAATTCTTTTCTCAAAAACGAAGGGCCCAACAGGCTCCGACCATAACCCTTGACTCGTCCTCGAGTCAAGCATTTGGTTCCTCCACATTCTCTAGGAGAAACTATTGGTTTCCCTTATCCAACTTTTCCTCCTCTTTGAGCTCTTCTGTTTGTGTGTTTTCTTCCTTCACTTCCTCAAACAAAGGGCCCAATTCTGGAATGAGCTCTAATGTTCTGTGCTTTACTTTGTGAAAGCTTTCAACATTGTCTTGCCATTTTCGGGTAAGGAGTGATGCTTCGGCCAAGAATTGTTGGGTCATTTCTTTGTTGTACTCTTTTGGCCTGGATGAAACCAACAAGTTCCATTTGGAGTCATCTATTGCATCGACCTGGTGCATCTACATATAGGTGGTTTGAATCATTGGTCGAAACTCTCGCAACTCTTTCTTGGCTACGGACTGTGCTTCGTAGAGGGAATTTAGTTTGTTGTCGGCCTACTGAATTTGGTAAAACTTTTGTTGTGGCTCGATGGGGTCCATTGTGAATGCAATATCTTCGTTGAGCACCTGGATCTTTGTGTGCACTTCCTCCAAGACTTGATTTCAATGAGAGATGATACCTATCCAATCACTGACTTCCTTAAATATTCTGGTGCAGTCCACGGTATGTTTTGTAGTGTCTCTCAGGCATTGTTACCTTGCAATATTATCTTATGCATTTGTTCCTACAGCTGTCGAGGCTGTTTTTTTGCTTCTTGCTGGTCTTGTTGTAACTTTTATTGTATCTAATATGTGCGTGTCACGAGCTGTGTCCATGCCATTTGTATCAGTTCAATTTTTTTCTTTGGTTCTGGTATCTCACTGGCTTCTGGTAAATCGGGCGCAACCTTCCGGATCTTGGGCCAGGCTTCTACAAGTTTTTCCTAGACCTTTTCTAGTTTGCGCTGGGCTAGGATCCTATCACATTTTTCCTCTGTTCTACATGCTTGTTCAACTAACTGTTCTTTTCAAGTGAGCTCGACTGAGCTCGCGATGTCCTGGAGTCTTTTATCTAGTTGGTCTATGGAGGCTCTGATTATCCCAAATATATGTGATGCTGGCCACTGTACCAGGTTTGTAGCTAAAGGAGATGCATTAGTAGGTGATCTCTTCTGTAGGGGAAGTCCGTTGGTCGTTGAGTGGTCTGAACAAGTTTCTACCTCATCCTCTATATGTGGCACTGGTACGATCCTCACTCTTAGATCTTAGGGAAGAAGTGTCAGTACCTCTACTCTAGTGATGCAGAGCTGCATCAATTTTGCACATTGTCGGAGGTTCTGGGGGACTTGCTCCATTTGCGCTCACGTGGTTGTCATATCTTGTGTTGTTGTTGAGTCTAGTTCTTTGGGCACATCTGGTATCTTCATGTCCTATGGTACTTCTTCATCATGCACCATGGTTTATTGGGCCTCCTCACCCTTAGGTGGTGAGGTGATTTGTTGGTCATGTTCAACTCCTGACTCTTTTGTGCTTCTGGCAGCTTTGTCCTGTGTCAATGACTTATGTTGTTGTTCCTGGGTGCTTGGGTTCAGAACATCTAGTATCATGCTTTGCTCTGGGGCTTTGGGTTCAGGGTTTGAAGTTTCTAAGCTAGGTTTGGGGAATTCGCTAGTTGTCTATGGGGTTGGTCACTCCTCTGTCTCTGGGTGGTCAAACTGCATCAGCTCTGAAGTTGTGGTCTGATGTGGGGTGGCGGTGAGGAGATTTGGTAGTTGGAGTGGTGGTGGAGGCTGCTCAACAATGGGTGTGGATAGGAATGTTTTAGGCTCTAGTTCGTCCTAGATATCAATTATAGGGGTGGATTTGGTTGTGGTGTGAGTGCAAGGAGAGACAGATGAAAGGGGTTGTGGGTTTAGGGGTTTGTGTGGCGAGACCCCAGTTCTCTACTTCTTTTGTAATGGTTCGGTCCCAAACACAACGCCTAGGATATGGTTAACCTGTGTTCCTGATAGCATGACATTGTCTGGCAGCTTATGGTGGGTCCCTCTTTCCTTCCACACCAACAACTATTCCTCCTCCTCCTCCTCGGATTCGGTCTGTACTAATGCATCTAGCTTCTTCTGTTCAGGGCCTGAGCTCGGTCCCTCTCTTGCTTCCTTGTATTTCTTCTTGAGCAGCTCAGATGGAAAAATATAATGCATGCCTATTTTTCATGGGTCACATTTAACTCCTGTCCATGACATGAACTGCTTGTCGAAAGCCTCTTCATATAGGTAAAAAGGTAGCATCTGTGTGTGAAAACATTTCCAGCTAGCATGCTTGGCCAGATGAATGTACTATGTCGATTTATGCTTAATGCAATATTCCTCGTGGTATTATTGAGGATATTATGTGGGATGCATGGCCTCTGTGTTGCATCGATCATAGCATTATACCATTTGGAAAATGATGCGTTGTTGAGCGTTGTGTTTTCTGAGTCTGGTCTGGACTGCCATGGCTCAAACATCTTCGCCAGATGCCCTTTGTCTGGTATTTCTAGTTGTAGGCCCACCGGTGACTGCCACTTGAGCATTGCGAGTGCCACAAGTAGGTATCCATAGGTAAAGGTGCCTCCTTTCTCTTGTGACTCCTCACAAAATACAAGTAGTTCCTCCAGTAGGAAACTACACCAGTTGAATATTGGTCCCTGATTGCAAAAGTCGGCAATAGATAGCGCATCCAGGGTGCATTTTTCCTTATAGTAGGACCTCATAACCTTGCTGGCTATGACGTAGTAGCTAGTCCAGACTGGTTCAGGTAATATTGGCTCGATGACTGCTGTGTGTTTTCCTTGCTTGGTGTTAAACTTCTCATACAGGCTAAGTTCGCCTTTCTTCTTCCCATGTTTACCAGGTCCCTGAAATCCTTTTGACACATCCTCGCCTTTGGAGGATAGTCTAGTAAGCTGTTGGATGTCCAACCATAGGCTTATCCAACCATAGGCTTCGGTCATGCACTCTCCTTATCAAAAATTTTGTGTAGTGTGCAATGTCGCCTGTGGTGCCGAAGATTGGTAAGTCTTTGAGGTTCATGACGGTGGAGTTAAACAAATTAATGAACTCCTTTTTTGGCATAAAATGTATATCTCTAGTTCCATCTGGGGATAAATCTAAAAAGACATCTGGGTGCATCTGTGGGAACAAAGTTGAATCTGTGAGGTCAAGGTCGAGAAGCTTGACATGCTCTATATTCCCTTTGAGGTCTCCTATGGTCTCGATCCGAGGATCGAAGATCTCGTCTGGTACTGCTTCTTTCGTCATGGTACTTTGACTTATTTTATCTTTCGACATTCGCACGTCTATGCCATGTCTTTGGATTTTGCAAAGGTCTTTACTGGTTCACAGTGCTGTGTGTGGAAATAACTATGCTCAATTATAGAAACAATACATTCTTGGCTAAGTTATGAGAGTCTTTTGTCTGGCTTTAACGGGTAAGTTTTAACAATAACTGCTCCTCTTGATGACTGGATGGATGCGACAAGGTGTGAGTTGTCCGACGGGGTGGTTTAATCAAGGGAAATCCGATTGGGTGATCTGAGTATTTACTCGTTTGAGTGGAATAGGGACGTGGCCGAATTGAGACCTTTCTACTTGATGGGTGGGTGTCTCGGTGTGAAGTTTGATGGCATCTTGGTATAATGCGACTTTATGTCTTAACGAGTGAAAGTTGGGGTGTCGAACTAGTAATAATGGTTGTGACTAGACTGGGTGTACGTGGCTTTTAACTCTGATTAGATTTGGATTCAGGGCGCCTCCGACCACAAGGGTTGTCCCGGTCATCCTTAGTGTTGGATATTACTAGACTTTTTCATGCTTCAGGTTCTGTACTGCTGAGTCCTTAATTTTGTATCAACCAACACATTAAAAAAAAAAAAAACTATGTATTGTGGTGTAATACTGTGTGCATGGACATTATTAACTAAATTTAAAAAATTCCAGAAAGAAAACAAAACTCAAATCTAACTATTGTACAAGCTCCGTTGGATTGGAGAGACTCCCATTCTTCTTAGTTTTGAGATAGGTAGGGCTTCAGGAAAGCATCATTCACCCATCCTGGTCATAGCATACCATCCAGTTGCACAAGTTGGACTACTCCTAATGGCTGGATTTCTGCCACTATGAAGGGTCCCAACCAGTGCATGCACAGCTTTCCAGGCTTCATCTGGTATCGGCTATCATAGAGTAGAACCTTGTATCATTGTGCAAATACCTTGGTCTTTATGTGTCGTTCATGCCAAGATTTTTGCCTTTCCTTTTCAACTGACTGATGGAAATCAACTAGAAATCTGGTTTCATCGAGTTCTTGTAACTCCACAAGTCTCTGTGCCACTGATTCTTTGTATGTCATACATGTGTCTTGTGAAATGTACAGACTTGGTGTGATGAACTCTGTGGGAACCACTGCCTCTTTTCTGTAAACCAACTGGAACAGTGTATATCTATGGAGTTTCTTTGTAGTTGTTCTGTATACTTATAATTCCCTTGGAACTCTCTCATCCCAGTCCTCTCGATTTGTGCAACAGACCTTTGTTAGTCCCTTTTCCAGGATTTTGTTGAAGGCTTCAACTATTCTGTTGGCCTGTGGGTGATATGGAATTCTCTTGTGATACTGATTCAAAAATTTAGTAGTAAGTGTTGTTATAGTGATGCTAATGAAGTGAGCTCCCTAATCGCTGGTTAGGCTCCTTGGGCATCTGAAGCAGGTGATGATATTCTCAAAAATGAACCTAGCATCCATATCCGTCGAACAGTCTTGTACCAATGTTGCTTTGTCCCAACGAGTAAGGTAGTCGGTTGCAGTAATGATGTACCTTTCCTTTGAATGTTTGGATGTGGGGTTGATGGGCCCAATGAAGTCAACTTCCCATTTCTCAAATGCTTGTAGAAATCTAACTGGTTGAAGTTGTAATTCATCTCAGCGTGACGATTTTCCCACCCATTGACAAACGTCACACGATCTAGCATATGCTTTTGCATCCTTGAAAAGTGTTGCCCACCAAAGTCCTACCTGTAGAGCTTTCTGTTTCGTTTCCTTTCCTCCTACGTGTCCTCCTGCAATTCCATTATGGAATTCCCAGAGTATATCCTACCTTTCATGATCTATGACACAATGCCTGAGGATACTGTCTAGTCCTAGTTTATATATTTTTCCAACGATCAGCTGCTAATCTGTTGCTCTAATGACCATATGGAATTTATGAGTTGTGGAATATGTTTCAGGGAAGGCCCCTATGCTGAGAAAGGTTTCTATGTCCTCCAGGTATTCTGGGATTTCCTCGATTCTAAACAAATGTGCATCTGGGAGTTGATCATCAACTACACTGCCACTTTCTCCTGATTCTAGTCTGGATAGATGGCCGAGTCTAACATTGCATCGTCCTAGATTGAAGATGAATTCAAAAGAAAATTCCTGAAATAACAACAACCATTTGCAAATTCTTCCTTCCAACAGAGGTTTGTTAACTAGGTATTTTAGTGTTGAATGATCAGTAAAGAATTTGAAATGAGATCCTAACAGATAATGTCTAAATTTCTATAAAGCGTATATCATTGCTAAGACTTCCCATTCAGTTGTTGTATAGTTGCGCTTTGCTTGCGAAAGCTTCCGACTTGCAAAATATATGGGGTGATCCATAGCTCCATCTCATGGTTGCGTTAAAATAGCTCCTAAGGAAATTCCTAAAGTATCCACATGGACATGAAATTCTTTCTCCCAATTTGGAAATATCATAATCGGTGCTATGATGAGTTTTTCCTTAAGTGTTTCGAATTCTTTTTCACACTTGGGAGTCCATCAGAACATTTCATCCTTTTTCAGGAGGTTTTCTAGAGGTGCAGTATTGTTGGCATATCTTCGGATGAACCGGTGATAGTACCTATGTGTCCAAGTGTGGAGCGAAGTTGTTTAGCAATCGTGTGTGGCGGAATATTCACAATGACCGCTACTTTAACTGGGTCTACTAATACTCCTTCTCGGTAGACTATGTGGCCCAACAAATTTCTGTGTGGCACATAGAAAATACACTTCCTGAGGTTTAGTGAGATTTGTAACTCTCTGCATCTGTCAAGAATTAGCCTCAGTAGTGCTACATGTTCTTTGAGCAGGCTATATATTGTCCAATCATCCATATAGACTTCTATGAACTTGTGAATGAACTCTCTAAAGGTAGCTATCACGGTCCTGGAGAAAACTGCAGGGGCATTCTTTAGACCAAATGTCATGACATTGTATGAAAACGATCCCCGTTCAGTGACGAAGGTGGTTTTGCTCTTGTTCTGTTCAACAATACTAACTTGATGGTATCCTGAGAATCTGTCTATAAATGAGTATGCTTCCTTTCCCACAACCTGTTCTAGGACTTCATCAGTAAAGGGTGTTGGGAAAGGATTATGCACATTGTTAGGACCCTGTAATGTACCTTTTTGTTCACACTTTTTCTACCATTACATCCTTTTTCCACTCACATTTAAACTTACATTATCACCTTACCCTATCTTTCCAAAGGTATATAATGTCTCTTCTCTTTGCTATATGTTTAATCTGTTTTGCATATAATTTTACATTACTCTCATACTTAACTGTTGATCAGAAATATATAAGTGATGAAATAGTTTGAACTGCATATTATCATTGTTGTTTGAAGGCCCATTGCTGAAATAGTCAAAAGAACACAAACCCCATGGCTGAAATAGTCTGTGGACTACGATGCTAAAACAACAACTCACACAAGAAGAAGCTGTTACACTCTCCGTCGACTACGATGCTGAAACAAAAACTCACACAAGAAGAAATTGTTACACTCTCCGTGGTCTACAATGATGAAACAACAATTCACACAAGAAGAAGTTGTTACACTCACCACAACAGTCGCACCTTGAGCCAGAATTAACCATCGTTTCTGCGTGAGACCACGTTGCTGAAACAACCCGCGATTTGCAATGCTGAAATAGTAACAACAGTAACAAGAAGATAATTAAAGAAGCTGTTACTCTAGCTGCAACAACTACACCTCACTCAACACCATTTCAATTATTGTAATAGCATTCTGTTACGGGAGATCAGGATATCCTATTCCAGTATAGAAATTAGATCTAAGAATAGGATTCAGATGTGCACATGTAATTTGATGATCAAATTGTATCGAGGGGATTCTCCTCTTTAAATAAGGGGAAATCATCATTAGAAGACACCTTTTTGCTTGGCTAAAAAAGGAATCACAGAGAAGGACATGTTTACTTCAGACATTGTAACATGATACAGTTGACAGATGAATAAAAGATTATTCTGAGCATTCCTTCTTAGTTCCTTTCATTTCTGGGGAATCTTGTGAGAAGGGAGGGCCCACCTTCTTCACAAGATTCACCCATTAGTTCTATAGTGTGTTAGTATTATTTTTGTTCATTCCTTGATTAAATTCTATTTTGCTGAAACTCTACTTTACTGAACTCTGTTTTGTTGAAACTCTGTTTTACTGGTTGTTACATTGTTTTCATATAATTCGTGCTTGGGTAACGGTTAATCATTCTAGTTAGCAATCTTGTTTTGTGAATGTGTGAAAGAATGATAATTAGGGACATGTGTTGAAGATTCCTGCTTGGGGAGTATGGTCCTATTCTCTGTTAAGAGATAGTTAGCCTTCAGTGTGTGTCAATCATTTTAATTAGTAATGAGTTCATGAAAGTGTGATGATCGGAAACAGGTGCTGAAGATTCCTGCTTGGGGAATAGGGTCCTGTTATCTGTTACAGAATAGTTGGTATTTCCTTTTGTAGTGTCCTGAAATATTTCTTTCCTGGGTTGTTATCTCTTAATGTAATCCAGGATTCTTTGGATAATTATTTCTTTAAAACTGTGAACTCTGCAATAGGTAGGTTGCTTTTCTGTAATTCAAGGTAGAACTTCAGTTTTTTCAAGGCAAGGTGTGATTAATATACTTTTACTACAACTCTAGATTGCTTTTGAGATTGAGCATATACAGTGTGTGATTACCTTTGAAGTAAACAGACTTCCCTGGGTTGACAATTTATGTAGCACTTGATTGTTTAGTTAAATAAGCAATTATAGTGACCAACATTTTGGTGTCGTTCCCGGGGAAGGTAATTATAGATTTCAAAATCACTTATGTTATTTCATATATAAAGATTGCATAAGAGGATGCAGAGACCCCAAAGAAACTGACCCTACAGGTGGCATGGGTAGAGGAAGAGGAGGAATAAAGACTTATATTGACGAGATTATATCAAAATCTGAAACTACTGCTCCTCAACGACCAAACTCTTGGAAACTGAAATCCCAACCTTCCTTTCAAGAAAACTTTGAAACGGGGAAAGAGGTTTGGAGTCCTGAGATAGTTGAGAAACCAGCAGGAAACATTGAGGACAGAGAAAGCACAACAGGGGAGCAAACAGAAGAAAACATGGATGAGTATAATGAAGAACTGCATCATGAAGAACATGCAGGTCCTAAAAGAGAGGTAAATGATGAAAACTCTTTTTCCACTTTAGGATTTCCTATTGGTGATCTTCCTAGAGGGGTAGCTCCCATGAAGAACATTCCACTCTCAGTGTTACCTAAATTTCATGGTTTATCTTCAGAGGATCCTGATGAATTCCTTTTTGAGTTTGACATATTATGCAGAAGTTATGATTACATTTCCAATGCTAAAAAATTAAAGCTATTTCCAGCAACATTGAAAGGAAATGCACTAATATGGTTCATGTGTCTTGGAGGCCATGTAATCACAACATGGGATTAGATGAAATAGAAATTCCTACATAAATACCAGGACTATTGCCGAACAAGAGAAAAAAGGGAAGAACTATTCAAGATGATACAGAAAGAGGATGAAAATCTGGAGGACTTTGTAGAAAGGCTACAGTATAATCTACAAAGATCCAGTCACCCCAATGTAAGTAAAGATATTCTTAAAATAATATTATTAAAAGGAATAAGGGATGACTGTCTAGATATGTTGAATATGCTTGGAAAAGGGGACATATCTAAATAATCATACGATGAAATTGTTAACCTATGTAAAAGATGTTCAAGAGGAGCTTCAAGGAATAGATCAAATAGCAGGGATACCACATTTTCAAGAGTTCAAAAATCAGCCAGTGGAGGAGCAACAAGAGCTGAAATAGGTAATTTACTTGAAGTTTTTAAAACTGAAATGCTAAGCTCTTTTGCCTCACAAATTGATACCCTACAGATTCAAAAGAAACAAGCCGAAGAAGAAGAAGCTTTGTCCATCTTTTGTTCTAAATGCAGATACAAGCACCCACGAAGGGAATGTCCATTGGACAAAAAGCCAATCTGCACCATCTGTGATAAGGATCATGAAACTCAACAGTGCCCTTCTTTACCAGGAATCAAGGCAACATTCCAACCAACTGATGAAGAAGCTGAAGTTGTCTATCTGTTGACACAGAGAAGGCAATGGCAACCGAGGGGACAAGGTATGAATCCTAATATGCCATTTACACCTTCTAATCGTTGGAATAACTATCCTTCTTTTAATCAAATGAATTACCCTCCCTATAATCAAATGCAATACCTAAATCAAATGAATTATCCACCCATGCAACAAACTAACCCTCCCTTTGTTGATTCGTCAATGTGGACTCCTTGGCCTCCACAACAAAAACTGTATCTTCACCAATGGAATCCAAATTGGAGAGGGAAACAACCCCCATTCCCAAATCAATTACCTCAATCACAATTTCTGAAACCACTCTCCTTACCATCAGGTACTCCACCAAACAATCAAATGATGAGGCCCCAACTACCTGTACAACCTAACCCTAACCCCAATAATAAAGTTGTGCAGTGCATTGATATTCATAACCAATCTACACTTTCTCTTTTCCCTGCGCAATGCAATGATATTCATTTACTATCTGGGAAAATAGTAGAACCTATCATTGCTGATGTTACCTCTTCTGATAAAGAGGAAACAAAAAAGCATGATGTACCTAAAGAGGTACAATCATCCTCTAACACTGTTGTTGAAACAGTATAACCACCATTTCCTGAGCATTTAGCTTTGACTAAAATGCCTGAGCCACCTTCTTTCAATCTTCTAGGGGAATTACAAAATCTTTATGTCAAAATTCCACTATTACAAGCACTCCGAGATGTACCAATTTATGCCAGGACTATGCGAGATATTTGTGTTAAGAAACCTGGTAAGAAAATTAAAGATCCCATCACAGTTCATGTCATGGGTGACTTGTCTGTACTAATGTCAAGCAAAGTTCCCCCAGTTAAATATGGTGATCCCGGCCACCCTACCGTCTCAGTGCAAATTGGAAAAATGATAATCCCTCGAGTCCTGGTAGACTTAGGTGCCACTATCAATATTATGACTCTAGAAACCTCACAACTGTTACAATTGCAGAATGAAATCAGAGACACCCCAAACATCCTAGAATTAGCTGACCGTTCTACAATCAAATCGGAGGGAGTCATTGAAGACCTAATTATCTCAGTGGAATCCTGGAATTATCCAACTGAATTTGTGGTATTACAACCTAAAACAAAGTTGGGGGGGGCACCCTCTAATTTTGGGCAGGCCTTGGCTAGCCACAGCAGATGCTTTTATCAGCTGTAGATCAGGTTCAATGACAATTTCCAATGATTACGATACTAAACAACTTACCCTCTACCCTCACACTACACCCTTGATTAATAATGATAATTCTGTATGGGTAGACTTTGATGATCAACTTAGTCAACCCATCTTGACTATCGGACAAGCCTTAAGCCTTAAAGATGCCACTGAGGATGAAGTAATTAATAATTTTATTTGTGAACCCTCCTCCTTGACTCCAGAAACTCATAACCAACTAGTTGTACTTTTGGAGTCAGATAATCAGGAAAACCTTAACTCTGAAAACCCACCTCAAACATCTGCCACCATCTCTTCTAAAAGTATATCAGTAGAAATTGAACCTGGCAAAACACTGAACATAAACCCCAACCTAACAGATGTTGAAACACAACAATTAATG
The DNA here is from genome assembly GCA_009831015.1 of Picea engelmannii. Lineage (NCBI taxonomy): Eukaryota > Viridiplantae > Streptophyta > Pinopsida > Pinales > Pinaceae > Picea > Picea engelmannii. The sequence continues at coordinate 55,524 of ML822040.1, read as the reverse complement.
AAGTTACTTCTTGAACATAAAGAAGCATTCGTGTGGGACAATACAAATATGAAAGGAATCTCTCCTGAATTATGCACTCATCGTATATATATCAAGGAAGATTGTCGACCAATTTTCCAATCTCAACGACGAATGAACCCTAATTTAAGAGAAATTCTTAAAGAAGAACTTAAAAAATTGCTCAATGCAGGGTTTATATATCCTATATCGGACAGTGAATGGGTTTCCCCATTGGTAATAGTTCCTAAGAAAAATGGGAAATGGAGAGTATGTGTAGACTATAGAGCCTTAAATAAAGCCACTCAAAAAGATCACTTCCCGTTACCATTCATTGATCAGGTGTTAGACAATTTGTCAGGGAAGAAATTTTTCTCCTTTTTAGATGGTTTCAGTGGGTATATTCAAATCAAAATTGCACCCCAAGACCAAGATAAAACCACTTTTACTAGCCCTTGGGGAACCTTTTCTTATAGAGTTCTCCCATTCGAACTATGTAATGCACCAACAACCTTTCAAAGAGCAGTTATAGGAATCTTTTCTGATATGCTTAATGACTCTATGGAAATTTTTATGGATGATTTTACCCCTTATGGTGTTTCTTTTCAGGAAGCACTACAAAACCTTGAGAAAGTACTTAAACGATGTATACAATCCCACCTCTCCTTAAGCACAGAAAAATGTCATATGATGATGAGAAAATGAATAGTGCTTGGACATTTTATTTCATCTCAAGGAATCCAGGTGGACCCATCCAAGATACAAGTCATTAAAAATCTTCCTATTCCCAAAACCCAAATAGAGGTAAGAAGTTTTCTAGGACATGCTGGATACTACAGAAGATTTATCAAAATTTTTTCCAAAATAGCTTCTCCCCTGTTTGTGTTACTGATGAAAAATGTCGAATTCAATTGGACTAATTCTTGCCAGGAAGCATTTAATACACTTAAACATCAGTTATCTACAGCCCCTATTCTAAGAGGACCTGATTGAACACTTCCCTTTCATATATCCTCTGATGCTTCAGATACTACAATAGGAGCTGTCTTGGGACAAGAATAAAATCATCTTCCTTATGCTATTTACTTCATTAGCAAGAATATGACTCTTGTTGAACTTAACTATACAGTTACCGAAAAGGAATTCTTAGCAGTTATCTATGCTATTAATAAATTTCGGCATTACATCACTGGCTACTCTACTCTTGTCCATACTGATCACTTAGCTATCAAATATCTAATGAACAAACCTATCACAAATACTAGAGTCACCAGATGGTTACTATTATTACAAGAATTTCATATTACAATTGTAGATAGACCAAGAAAAAAAAATGTAGTTGTTGATTTCCTTTCTCGGTTAACACCTAATGATAATACTCCAGTAGATGATTCCTTTCCCGATGAATATCTATTTGCAGTATCTGCTCACTCACCATGGTATGCAGACATCGCTAACTATTTGGTTGCAGGGAAGTTACCAACACACCTATCCCACTGGGAGAAAAGAAGAATCATTCAACAAAGTGCTTGGTATAGCTGGATAAGTGGGTTTCTTTTCCACACAGGACTTGATCAAGAAATCCGAAGGTTCATTAGAGAAGATGAAGTTTATGATCTACTAAAAGCTTGTCATGATGGCCCTTGTGGAGGGCATTTTGCTGATAAGAGAACAACACATAAAATTCTCAGGATGGGGTATTATTGGCCCTCACTTTTTAAAGATGCAAAGAAATATGTCCGGGCCTATGATAGCTGTCAAAGAATGGGCCAACCTAATCATAGAGATGAAATGCCATTAAATCCCCAGGTAGTACTCGAACCATTTGAAAGATGGGCCTTAGACTTTGTAGGACCCATTAACCCCCCATCCAATCAAAAAGTTTATATAG
>ML822040.1:13796-53319 GCA_009831015.1 Picea engelmannii | reverse complement strand
GGGCCTACAAAACTACCTGGAGAAATACTACAGGATTCTCTCCCTATGAATTAGTTTATGGAAAAAGTGTTGTCTTTCCTGTGGAATTTGAAATCAAAACCTTAAGGACTGCTTTAGCTGTCAACCTTGATTTGACCGATGCATAGACAGGCAGGTTGCAACAGCTTAATGAATTGGATGAAAAAAGACTAGATGCCATTCATCAGACAACTATGATTCAACAACAAAGATCAAAATGGCATGACAAAACTATCAAGCATAAGCAATTCCAAAAAGGTAATTGGGCCTTAATGTATGATTCTTAGTTTAAATAATTTCAAGGGAAACTACGTACAAGATGGCTTGGACCTTACGAAGTGGACACTGTTTTCCCCAATGGAACAGTAAGGCTCCTCACAATCGATGACTCTAAAACACCGTTACTTGTAAATGGTCATCGGCTCCGTCTATACTAGCGCCCTATTTCCAAAGAATATTTTAAGGCCACATGTGTGGCAGACTCTCATTACCTCTTTTTAGAGGGGCCTCCTACCCCTCATTGCAATTAATTCTTTTTAAATTAATTTCTTTAGTATTAGATTAGATTTCATTTACTAATAATCCCTTTCAAGAAATACCATGTTACAATTTATTTTTGCAGATTTTCAATCAAAGCAAAGGCCTACCAAGAAAGGACGATCTTACGTCAAGAAGAGCCAAGCTTCATCTTATAAAACACTACTTTTCGCCTTTTTCCCATTGCTGAAACACCACTGTTCCACAACTTTTTGCCTTTTCCCCCATTGCTGAAACACCATTGTTCAACAATTTTTTGCCTTTTTCTCCATTGCTGAAACACCACTGTTTAACAACTTTTCGCCTTTTTCCCATTGCTGAAACACCACTGTTCCACAACTTTTTGCCTTTTGCTCCATTGCTGAAACACCACTGTTCAGCAATTTTTTGCCTTTTTCTCCATTGCTGAAACATCATTGTTCAACAATTTTTGGCCCTTCTCCCTGTTGCTGAAACACCACTACTTAGCAACATGTCGCCACTACTAAAACACCACTTCCTTAGCAGTATTCTGCAACATCACTCTTCAGCAAATATTTCTCTATTATTTCCCTGTTGTTGAAACACCAACTTTTCAACATTCTCTGTCAATAAGCTCTTTCGCTCTTATACTACATTTTTTCCTTCCACTAAACAAATCATTGATACAATTTCTCTAACAAATCAAAAGTCTCCCCCATGGCTACTGTAGAACTATTATGGACAGGCACTATATTTTGTTTGAAGTACGAATCAAAAGGTAAAAATGAGGTATGTAAACTTTATATGTAAATACAATTGAACTATAGTTAATGAGAAGATCCCAACTCATTATTACCACTCATGTAAAATCATTATTTTAGCTGTACATGAGGGGAGGGGAAATATCGAAATCTTATACCATCATTTCACATGAACCAACCACCGTCATTCTTTTTTTTACCATCCTTTCGTTTGTTTCACCACCATTTGCATGCCTTCACCCGAAAAACTCACTCTGCACAGAAGCAGTTACTCGACTCTCTGACGGTGCATTTTACTGAGTTGTTAGCTATGGGAGGCCCTGTTATATGGTACAAACTATATTCAGAAGTCCATCAAATTTTTCTGGAAGCAGGATGGATGGGTTATTTTGAGAGGCTCCAGGGATTTGATCAACAATAGGTTCTTCAATTTGCTCGAAATCTCCAGGAAGATCATTCCATTGTTCAAGGGGTTTGGATTCTAGTTATAGAGGAGGATATAACACAGGTTTTTGGTCTCCCTGCCAATGGCATTCGCTGGTTCAGCCGCAAACATATCATCCTTAATGCCGAGTAGGATTTCCTCTTGCCAAGGGAACAAATTGAGCCTAAAGGTTGGGGTGTACGACTTAGCTTGTTGACACCTCCTTGACCGAAAGTTGCAGAGTCTGTCAAGCACTACCTTACCTGTGAAGGTCGATACCAGGTAGTCTACCAGTATGATTTTGTCCTGTTATATCATTTATGACATGCTAGATTGGTGAACATTCCTTATTATCTGCTCGGATGTCTTAAAAATATGTTGCATTACTGTAAAAAGGCTAAAAATCTTGCCCTTTCCCTCACCCATCACCATCTCGCTCAACTACTTATTCAAAAGGGTTTTTCCCAACAAAACCCTCTCCTAAACAACCCACCCATAGATCCCCAAGAAGTTGTTGAATATCCTGAAAATCTTCAGGAACAACAACCACAAAACCCTCCAGACCCTCTAAAAGTACCTAACAGTCCGCCTACAGACCCAATCAATCAAATTAACCTTCCTACCATACCAAGCCCACCCCACATCTTACCATAATCATCCACTCCTACCGTTCATATCCTTAGCGATGATTCTGGACCAGACAACTCTCCCTGTCCTATCACTGAGGAAAATCCCCCACGCAAACGAAAGAAAATTCCTCTTTTTCCGCCCTTTTTACAAAGAAAACAAACAAGGACCTCAAGAAGAGCAGCCACTACTGCCATTGCCCCAAACCCCCAACCCATCTGGCTAAAACCCCGTACACTTCCAACCTCCCAAATTCCATAATTTTTACCTATTCCACCCACGGGCACTGAAACACAAGAACCAAAGGCCCAGTGTGTTGCGACATCATCCTTTTCAAATCAAGTAGTTGAAACACAAGAACTAGCTACTCATCAAGTAGCTGAAACACAAGAACCAACTACTCATTCAATAGCTGAAACACAAGAACTAGCTACTCATCAAGTAGCTGAAACACAAGAACCAGCTACTCATTCAGTAGCTGAAACACAAGAACCGGCTACTCATTCAGTAGCTGAAACACAAGAACCAGCTATAGTTGTTACACAAGAACCAGCTACAACTGAAACACAAGAACCAACTGCTGATATTGTTACCGAGATACAGGAATCAGATGCCTAGGGTGCTGCAACATTACTTTCTCTACATCAAGAAGCTGAAATACAAGAATCAGGTGTCGATCATGTAGCTACTCCAAAAGAACCACCTAGTGCGGTTGTGACTATTACACAAGAACCAGTCACCCCTTTTCCAGAACCAACAATGGCCTCTGTCTTACAAGAAAATGAGTCCCTAAGGTATGAACTGGAAGCCTACAAGCAAGAGCTAGTCATGGTAAAGGAAGCCTACGAGAAGAAACTTAAATTGTACACCCTAGCTCGCATAGCGACCATGACAGAGGAAAATACAACAGAGAATCAGTGTAGAAAGTATATGTGTAGTCAATGTGGGGACATCTATTATCAAGCAGGCTACAAAGTAATTCAAATTCCAATGCCAATAGCTTCCCCTGCACCTACGACTTTTGCAGTCAAAAAAGAAAACCCTGTTGTTACACAAGAACCAGCAGGACCTTCCAAAATTAAAAATGAACCCTGGCCTACAACAATTGTCAAATCTGAAGCCCCTATTTTTGTTAATAAATTTGTACAAACATTGCCTATTGATGAATCTGCCCCTCCTATCCAAATCAATACCCACACCCTTGTGGAACAATCCACTCAGACCCTACCTCAACATATCACTTGCGATGCTGAAACACAAATTCAACCATGGGATGAGCAGGCAATAATGGACAAATGGAAAAAAGAGTCTGTTGTTACATAGGACAAAAGCCTGCAGGAGCACAGACTACTCTGGCTAAACCATATCTATTCAAACTGGGAAGCCTTAGAGAAAACACGCCAGGAATCCCATGCCCTTAAGAAACAGAATAAAGAGGTAAAAGGAAAATTGCTCCTGATGTTTGACTTGGCACAAAAGTTGTTGGCTGCAAGGAAACCATCCTACAATTACTCTCTATTCCTCATGGAATGACTTACATTTTTTCAGATTAACTCAATCAAAGAAGGTAGATCCCATGTAGTGTTAAATCCAACAGATTTTGTTAGAACCTTTGCAGAAGCCTCTGCTATGGATCAACACCTCCTCTGTGAGGTATATCTTCATAATGAGGCCATCCCTGAGAACCGACAGCTTAACCTTAACCCTCTTGTCGGTGATATCCAGATTCGGGCACTCACCTCCTTCCTTAACAATTAGATCATATGGCAAAATGAATTCCTCACTGCCAAGCATAACGAGGATAACTGCCTTCTTTGGATACAGCCAGAACCACAAAATGTTACCACCTTTGTTGCAGAGTATTATCAGTTTTTGAAGAAACTAGGGATGACTCAATACATTCAGCAACTACAGACAACAGTGCTTCAGGATTGTCAATATTTCATTAAATCCATAGAGATTGTTGCCCTACAAGCAAATAACATGTTTTGGCAACAATCTCCTAAGAAAAGACAGGAACACAATCCCTTTAGCCCCACTAATCTTGAGACAACAATCTCCAGGGTACCTAGCTACATCAAATGTGTTCAACAATGTGATGAAAGATGGATAGGTTATTAGTTTCATTTTCCTATTTTGTGGATGCCAGCAGAGAAATATCAAGTTCATCATAAGTTGCCCAAGAAGGCTGAAACAACATCTTGGCAAAGGCTACAACGCGTTCAAGGATTCAGAGCTCCAACATACAACACTTTCCATAGCTACTGCTTAAGTAACTTGCATGCTCAGAGTCGGTATTCAGATTCTGATTCAAATTGAAGTTGCTTGAGGACATGCAACCTTTTAAGTTGGGGGGGATGTTAGGACCCTATAATGTACCTTTTTGTTCACACTTTTTCTACCATTACATCCTTTTTCCACTCACATTTAAACTTACATTATCACCTTACCCTATCTTTCCAAAGGTATATAATGTCTCTTCTCTTTGCTATATGTTTAATCTGTTTTGCATATAATTTTACATTACTCTCATACTTAACCGTTGATAAGAAATATATAAGTGCTGAAACAGTTTGAAATACAGATTATCATTGTTGTTTGAAGGCCCGTTGTTGAAACAGTCAAAAGCACGCAAAACCCGTGGCTGAAACAGTTTGTGGACTACGATGCTGAAACAACAACTCACACAAGAAGAAGTTGTTACACTCTTTGTAGACTACGATGCTGAAACAACAACTCACACAAGAAGAAGTTGTTAAACTCTCTGTGGTCTACGATGATGAAACAACAATTCACATAAGAAGAAGTTGTTACACTCACCACAACAGCCTCACCTTGAGCCAGAATTAACCATCGTTGTTGCGTGAGACCGCGTTGCTAAAACAGTCAGAACACAAATCTCATTGCTGAAACAGCCTGCGATTTGTGATGCTGAAACAGTAACAACAGTAACAAGAAGATAAATAAAGAATCTATTACTCCAGCTGCAACAACTACACCTCACTCAACACCATTTCAATTATTGTAATAGCATTCTATTACGGGAGATCAGGATATCCTATTCCAGTATAGAAATTAGATCTAAGAATAGGATTCAGATGTGCACATGTAATTTGATGATCAAATTGTATCAAGGGGATTCTCCTCTTTAAATAAGGGGAAATCATCATTATAAGACACCTTTTTTCTTGGCTAAGAAAGGAATCACAGAGAAGGACGTGTTTACTTCAGACATTGTAACATGATACAGTTGACAGATGAATAAAAGATTATTCTGAGCATTCCTTCTTAGTTCCTTTCGTTTCTAGGGAATCTTGTGAGAAGGGAGGGCCCACCTTCTTCACAAGATTCACCCATTAGTTATGTAGTGTGTTAGTATTATTTTTTTTCATGCCTTGATTAAATTTTGTTTTGCTGAAACTCTGCTTTACTGAACTCTATTTTGCTGAAACTCTGCTTTATTGGTTGTTACATTGTTTTCATATAATTCGTGCTTGGGTAACTGTTAATCATTCTAGTTAGAAATCTTGTTTTGTGAATGTGTGAAAGCGTGATAATCAGGGACAGGTGCTGAAGATTCCTTCTTGGGGAATAGGGTCCTGTTCTCTGTTAAGAGATAGTTAGCCTTCAGCTTGTGTCAATCATTTTAATTAGTAATGAGTTCATGAAAGTGTGATGATCGAAAACAGGTGCTGAAGATTCCTGCTTGGGGAATAGGGTCCTGTTCTTTGTTACAGAATAGTTGGTATTTCCTTTTGCAGTGTCCTGAAAGATTTCTTTCCTAGGTTGTTATCTCTTAATGTAATCCAGGATTCTTTGGATAATTATTTCTTTAAAACTGTGAACTCTGCAATAAGTAGGTTGCTTTTCTGTAATTCAAAGTAGAACTTCATTTTGTTCAAGGCAAGGTGTGATTAATATACTTTTACTACAACTCTAGATTGCTTTTGAGATTGAGCATATACAGTGTGTGATTACCTTTGAAATAAAAAGACTTCCCTGGGTTGACAATTTATGTAGCACTTGATTGTTTAGTTAAATAAGCAATTATAGTGACCAACACACACAGGCAAAGTTGAGGCTCCTGTAGTCTACACATACTCTAATGTCTTCGGTGTCTTTATTGTTTTGAATGACTATCGGGCTGACCCATTATGCTTCTTCTACTAAGAAAATAAGACCCTCTTCTAACATCTTATAAATCTCCTTTTTAACTTTTTATTTTATTCTTGGGTTAAGACGGTATGGCCTATGTCTGATAGGCTTGGATCCTGGTCTTAGCTCAATCTTCATTTCACCCAAAACTCCTTTGATTCCTTTTAATTCTGAAAAAGTCTTCGGGAACAAATCTTTGTATTCTTGCAGTAAGGCTTGTATTTCTTGGTTGGTTTTCTCATCCCATTAATCACCTACCAAGGATATCTTGGGTTTCTCTTCGGTCCTTATATTTAGTCTCTGCAGTTTTAACGGGTGATTGTAGGAACTATCGGTCTGGCTAGGTATGGTGTTTTGGATTTCCCTATTTCCCTCAGTCTCTTTGATGGCTGGGTTTCTTAGTTCTTCTAATTCATCTAGGCTTTCTGAGGCTTTTCTAATATGATAGAATTCTATAGGATTTCTGATCACAGGTAAGTGGAGTTTGGTCTGAAATTCTTGGGTATGCCTGAGACATACTACAAAGTCTGATCTCTTGTCATTATTGCTTGTGGAAAGAAGTTCTTTAATATTTTGCAGGATTGGTTCAAGCTCAGGGTACTTACTTGTAAACGAGAAGTCTTTGCAAAATTGAGCTGCTAGTGTTCACCAATCACTGGTCTGTATTCTGGTTTCCTCATGTATAAACCAAGCTTTCGGAATTGGGCCTAGGGAATGGGGAAATACCTTAACCCTGAAGAGAGAGGGTATATCTGCAACCTGCCATTGTGTCACACACTGTTCTATGTGTATTCTTGGGTCTGATTCTCTGATGAACAGTTGTGCGGCATGGGGTTTCGTCTGTATCTCTGTTTCTAGTTGTTCCTTATTCCAGAACCTGTATTTGAGAGCTTGCTTCACCTCATCCAAAGTTTTATGTGTAGTTTTGTGCATAGCCCACCATCTGGCGGGGTTGTTCTAGAAATAAATATCTAATACCGAGATTCGTTGATCCTCTCTCACGTTCTCTTCCATGCTCTATAAGAAATTTCCTAGGTCTAAGGTGTCATCATATACTAGGTGTTCTATGACTTTAGTCCCGACCCATCTGGTCAGGTTGACAGTTGCGCATCTTCTTGAGAATCGTTCATGCGAAGTTTGTTTCCAACTATCAAAAGCCAATTCTGATTCCTCATCTACTGATTGTATGCTTCTCTAGCTTACTAATCCATCTGCAGTAGGGTTTATGTAATCGTTTCTTGTCCTGGTTGTTATGGTGTACAACTGGTCTAGGTCTTCTCCTTTAATATTATTGTATGTTAGTTCTGCATACCTGGGTTCTACATATGGATCCAAAGGTTGAACTACCTTGATTCTTGTAGCCTCAAAAGTCATGGTGTATTTCTTTAAGTCAATTACTGCATAGTTGTCGTAGGCCCAATCGATTCCAAGTAGCACAGGATAGGGGTCCTTGTCTCCCATGATCTCAATGACTTCAAAGTTAGCCATTGTTTTTACTCCTGCTACATCGATTTCCATGTTCTCCAGTCTTCCTATGGGAAAGATACAGTACTAGTTTTCCATTCTTAGCTGAATTGGAGAGTATGTCAGTCTTGGTTTTCCTAGGGCTTCCTAGGTATTCTTGGGTAGAATGTTCACATCTGATCCTAGGTCTAGCATGACGTCCTTAATTTTGAAGTCATCTAACTGGACTATCAGTCAGAATTCTTTTCCAGTTCTTAATTTTCTTCATTGCACCCTCTGAGTACTCTTCTCAGGGAGTTTATCCCTAATCTTTGCTTCTGAGGTTCCTTCATTCCCTAAGACTAGGTACAATGCATTGCACAACTTCTTTGTCAGTTGATCATTCCCCAGAATGCCATAGAATAATTGAAACTAGAGGTCGACTGCATTTTGATGCTGCTCAGGTTGTCTTGGAATGCCTATAGGGTTCTTGGGTGTAGGGGGTGACATATGTACTTTTTCTATCTTAGGGTATATGACCAACTGAGGGGGTTTCTCTTCTGTCTCATAAATAGGAATACTCTGAAAGACTTCTATGGCATCCTTAAAGAACAGTTTTTGTTTTAGGGGATCGTACTTGTCTCCCTTATATGTTTCCTTCTGAATCTGAGGTAGAGAATCAACATCAGCTCCTGTCCTCGTGCCTCCTCAAGTGATGATGTTAAGATTCAAAAGTTTTCCTTTAGAAACCCTCTTGATCTCTGAACTAACAAGGTGTTGAAGGAAAATCTCCCTGCGGACAGGTAGATATCCTCTTGAGATATAGACTCTTAACTCTTAAGACAGAAGATGCTTATCATGGTCACTTATTTCCTTTTGGATCTAGATAAACTAATGTGCGAGGAGGAAGGAGAAAAGAAGTACCTTTTACTGGTGTTTGTCCCTGCACGGTCTGAGTTGAGCTCCAATCTTTCGCTCCTCGATATGACCTGTAGACAAACAAAAGTACAACCACTTCCTACTCTACTGAGATTATTTTGAAACATATCTATCTATTAGAGACAATTTCATGTGGGATTAAGAACAAACTAGAAAGAAATAGGACAAGCATATCATATTAATGAGAACAACAACAAAGGAAACTTACAATCGTAGATGAGAGTGCAATAGATTCATCAAGTCCTCCTTGTCTAAACCTTGCTCAAAAGACACACGATCAGAATGAAAATAACTTCACTGATAATTCTCCTCCACTTCACTGTGTGTTTCCTATGAGATCATAGGTTTCATTCTTCTCATCATTCCCCCTTTTTCACCATAAGAAAGCCTGCTTATATAGGCTTGGAGAGGCCCAACCACTTGAGATATCTTTGGGGTAAGTTGAGGATTTTCCTCCTTTAGTTAGGGATCTTCCCTAAGATCATGGCTTGACCAAGGATTCAAATCCAACTGCCTTCAAAGATTGAAGAGATGTTTCCCCCATTCTTCTCAACAAACCAATTGTTGCCTAGAATAGGTAGTGCTCCCCCAAAAGGGAAATTAGAGCATTATAACGCTCCCTAGTAATGTATAGGGGGGCGTCAACACTCCTGATAGTAGAAACGCTCCTCCAAAAGGGTAGATGGAGTGTTATAACGCTCCCTGATAGTCTATAGGGGGGCGACAACACTCCTAAGAGAGGTACAGGGGAGCTCTCTCCTTGAAAAACTCAATTTTAGTGGTTCTTTCAAATGGAAAGAGGTTCATAAACCCAGTTAACCATTCCTCTTCTTCCAAATCAAATGTTTGAGGTGTTTCAAATGTCTTTCTGATGTCGTTATAGGTACGAAATAAGCATTATGGCAGTATGCTTTTCCTGACATTTGCGACACTTGTGAGAAAAATGTGACATTTGCGACACTTGTAATGATGACATTTGCGACACTATCAAAGTGAGTAATTTTGATGTGTAACATATTGCCCCCCAAAGTATGAAGTTATAAGACGAGAAATGCTAACTGAAATGCTTTGTAGAATTTCAAGCAAGGGTATAGATGTAGAGAACCTGACAAAAGCTGCACACAAACATCCAACAAATATTATGACATGTTTCAAACCCAAGATAGAGATACCTATGCTTGGGTGATAAATACTTGCAAGATATGGCCGCCATAAAATACACTGCAGATCCATAATTCTATTGATAAAAGGTACAACCATCGAGGATACAGTGTGGATATATACTCCTATGACCTGAACTGATCGTAGCCACAAATAATATACAGTGGATCTACAAGATGACAAGACATAGCCATGACCAATACAAAGTGGATCTATGTGATAGTATATGTGTCATTGTTCAAGAGAAACTCCTTCACAACCTGGGAAAAGTACATATCAAAGTGATGATTCAACCCAGGGTCTCCTTACCTATCCCAATGTAGTACGAATCTAACCATGTGAATAGATGTACTGATGTCGAACATGGCAGAAACCACTTGATTACCGGTCAATGATGTAAATCGTTAACAAGCACGAGGGAAATCATCATTAATGTCAATGATTCCCAAGGTACTCTAGTTCATTCCAACGAATGTGAATGGATGAGCTAAAGTTGAAAATTCATGGAATCATCCGATTAGAGGTCAATGATGTAAGCCCACTGTCGAACGTGAGGAGGCCTGCCATTGAGGCATGTAGGTGCCAAAGTACTAATTGGTTTCTAAGTCTAGTCCCTGGATAATGTGTTGAAGTCGACAGGAATAGACTCATCGAAGGAGGGCCTTGATGTATCCCCCATCAACGACATGAAATAGACACAAAGATGTAATTGGTAGATCAAATGAACATGGACTGAAACGGGTATTGAGACAAGATATTTGTGATGGCTAACTCTCGAGGTAGATACTTCCCTTGAAAACTGAAGCATGACAGCAGAAACATGACATGGACCAAAACTTGATGATGTAGTGGATGTTGTGACTTACGTCAGGTGACCCAAAGGAATATAGGAAACTCAAAGGTTTGGCTCAATGCAGGGGTTTAGCAGATTGAAATGCATGCAAAGAATGGGTGTCGTGTCCAAGGGTGACTATAAGAGTTACTTGGTGATGTTCTCAAAAACTTCTTGGCTTGCTTCTTTCAAAGTTTTCCCCCATCCAGATAGATGAGTACCTCTTTTTGACTTAACGAGCTCGAGGAGGGTAACACATGCTCGATATAACTCACCTTCGGTAAGTTCCTCTTCCTTTGTTTAACGAACTGGAAGAAGTAAGGGTTCAGTCCCGTACGGGCCTGTCGATGTTTGTTTAGCGAGTCCAAAGATAGAAAACTCGAAGGTTTTTCATGATTATAGAGTCTGGAAAAACACTTAAAAGAGAACTCTCTCAGTTCCTTTTTTGTAAAGTAGTTTGATGAGACCGAAAAAGAGATAAATTGTCGCTCGACAGGAATTTCCTCCAAATACTTTAACGAGCATGAAGAGAATAAGGTGACTCCAATGTTTAGAGAGTCTGAAAAGAACTTAAAGGTGACTCCAATTTTTTCCTTTTTCATAAAGTTAGTCTCGCATGGCCGAAAAAGAGATAAATTATCACTCGAAAGACGACCTTTCAAACCTTTTAATGAGTGGGAAAGGAAGCAAGATCACTCGGCAATCTTTTCATGTTTAGAGAGTTTGAAAAGAGCTTAAAGGATACTCCAGGGGGTTCCTTTTTCGTGTATCCATACAGGTCTGAAAAAGAGATAAAAGTTTACCTGGATGCATTCTCATGTATTTACGAGCACGAGCAAGAACAAAGACTAAGATTAGTATGCCCCCAGCTTGAAATCTAGTGGATTAACTCCAGAAAGATCATCAAAGGTTGGAGACATGCCCTCCAAGCTTCAATTCATTCACTGGCTCTAAGGTCATCACCAATTTCTCTAGTAGATGAGAAAAAGGAGAAGGGTGGATGAAAAGAAGGTTCAAGAGAGATGACTGTTTCATTTTTTAACGATCTTGACACAGGAAAAGAACTATGCTCAGGAACTCTGTTTCATTTTTCAACGAGCTTGCCACAGAGAAGAGAAACTATGCTCGTGGTTTCTTCCTGATCATCCCTTCCGAGAGGATAACGCTATGGAAGGATACCATGTCAAGGGAAAAAACTTGGTCATGGCTTCCAAGAGATCTTCACTAGATGGAAGATAATCAATTGGGAAGGAACACATGTTTAGGGTCGTGATAGGAGTAAGGAGATCAGGCTCCAATAACCCTACCGAAGAAATAACCATGTCTACTACCGGATCCAAATCACCGGAAGTTGAAAGCATGGGAGACGATAGAAAATCGACATCAGGAGGGGAGATAGACTGTATATGTGCCCAAATTTCTTCACGAGGGGGAAGAAAAGAGAATCGGTGACAGTTATTATCCCAAGGTAACTTGTCAATGCGAAGCATCTCCAGAATAGATTCATCCAAAGGAAAAGTTGGGGAAATGTAGTCGATCACAAACGAAAAGGAACTCAACCATGATTGCATCGAGGAAACGTTAGGCGCCAATAGATGTTGGTAATCTGATGAGGGAGAAGCAGATTGGATAGAAATGTATGACGTTGCAGTTGGACTAAGTGGCATGGTGTCACCTAGTTCAGCGAATTCCAACGGACAAGGTACAATCCAAGAGTCAGATGATTCCAAAGATTGATAAGCCACGGTCAAAATCATATCGATGGTGGCAATATGATGTGTAGGCAGTGGATGTGGTGTAGGGAAGGTACCCATGCTAGAATATTTCAATAAGACAACACCAATGCTTTCATACGTGATCTTGTGGTCTCCCAAGAAAGGAATATTGTTGGTGGCGGGAGCGTGAGCATCGGTCGTGCAGAAATCCAACTGATCAACAGTGACAATTCTACCCTGATGAGGAAATTGTACACATCAAAATATCGACGAGGCAACGACAGTCATAGCATAAAACCAACTTCTTCCAAGTAACAAGTTGTAATCGAGGGGAGCATCGACCACCTCGACATCAACAATAACAATTTTTCCACCCAATTGGATGGGCAGGGACTGTAAAATCCTGTGGGGATGAAAACCTCTCCCATCGAAGGCGCGTAACATCATTGGGGATTTGTTGAGTGCTGGTGATTTTAAACCTTTCGAACACACCAAAGACATGACACAATTTGAGGCTCCCTCATCCAGAATAGTTCGGTGGATTTGTTGATTATGAACAATGACATCAACTTGAAAAGCAAGTTGGTGAGAGAGTCGAGATGAATAATTGTCCACGTTAAACATGATATGGTTGGATGAATTAGGATCAATAGTACCAAGAGCGGCTAAGAGTGTTCTATGTTGACTGGGGCAGTGCTGTAGAACTTCTAACACAGACATAGCACAGGGTGCTTGAGCCAAATCTTCAACATTGTTGTAGTTCTGGGAGGCACGTGAACTAGGATTAAAGGTAGCTTTATGTATAGTTCTCTTAGGAGGGCATAAGATAGAGTCAAACATGGGTTTCTCAATATGGAGTGGTCCAGATGGAGGATTAACCGATGGAATACTAACGGAGGATGATGATGGATCCGCTAAATTACAGGTACTGTTAGTGTCTTTTCCTTTTTCATGGTTACCTGGTGTGTCATATGTCTTAGAGAGAGTGGTCAAATTGATCCCATTAAACATATAAATATGTGCACTCGACGAGGCCTCATCATGAGGATCACTAGAACTGCCCCCAGGAGAGGGTGTTTGAGCAACCATGGATTGCTGTTGTGGAAAAGGCTGAGTAAGCACAATGGGTTGTGAATTTCCTTGGAAAATGTTGGCCACTTCATTGCGAAGTGGACAGTATTGAGTGTAGTGATCATCACCACAAATGATACATGGGAATTTCAGCTTCCGTTGTGTTTTCTTTTCTGTAGCAGGTGGTTGAGCTTGATTTTTTGTTTGTTCATTGTTATTTTTTGATTTATTCTTTTTCTTCTACTTACCTCTGGATTGTTGTGAAGGGGTAGATTGAACTTCATTCACCTCAAAGATCTGAGTTTGGGGGGAGGTAGAGGAGGGTGTAGTCGATTTGGAAAAAGATTGAGGTTTCATGGAACCGATAACACCATCCGCATGAGATGAGGATGATGGCTTAGAAGGATCAGTATTAGCTCGAGCAACATTCGAAAGAAAATCATACAAAGTACTAGATTGGGAATAAACCAAATATAAATACTGAGCTCAAGCGATGGCTTGTTCCTCTGTGACCGAACCACCCATAGTGACATCGTGAGCGATCGGGGGTAACAATGATTTAGTAAACCATTCCGCCAATAGTATGTCAGGAACAAATGCCTTGATCATCCTTCGTCATCGCCTCCACTCATGAATATGGTCAGAGATATGCACGGAGTTAGTTGGATGAAGGGAGGTCAAGAGTTCAGTACTTGTCTTGTAGCGAATAGGCAGTTGAAAGTGCGTGAGGAAAGCCATGGCAAGGGAATTGAAATCATGGAAAGAATCACGTGGCAGTTCGATACACCACTTTGCTGCCGAACCGGTAAGTGTTTGCTGGAAAAGACGCAAATGTACAGAATCATCCATGAGGGAGTTTGATGAACACCAAAAATGGAAAGTCATCACATGGTTGTTTGGATCTTCGCCAGGGTTTCCGTCAAATTTCAGAATATCTGAAGGAAGTTTAGCTAGAATGACTGGCCATACCGGTGAATGAAAAATAGGATCATTAGTTAACCGAGACAAGTCTGGGAGATCCAAAGTCGCAAGGAAAGGTCACTATCGGTTAATTTGCGAATGATACTGATGTGGCATAGGAACACCAGTAGGACCATAAACTAGGTTAGGTGGATAGTTGTAACCAGTAGGTCCTCCTACATAAGATTGTTGCTATCCAAGATAAGAAGGATTTGATGGTGCATGAGAAATATTTGTATAACCCGGTGGGGTCTGAGCATTATAGGCCGGGTGATTTATTTGCCCATGAGGAGGATAAACATTTTTCCCTTGAGAATGGTAAGGAGTATATCCTGGAGGCGGATACACATTATACCCATGAGGAGGATAAGACTGTGGTCTTAGAGAACTCTAGGTGGTGTTTGGGATGCCGCTCGGATAAGATTGTCTGTAAGATGTTCCGGAAGTAATAGGATTGGATACTCCTCCTAGTGGGTTATTATATGAGTGCCCCCCAAGGTAGGGTTGAGTAAAATTTCCTCCTAAAGATACTCCCCAGGATTGTGAAGGGTTTCCAACAAATGAGGGATGTCCCCCTGCCAGCGGTGGATTTATGACTGGGGTATGACTGGGAAATGGAATTTTCCCTCCAGGAGGAGAATGAAAAGGGGGTTGTCCCCCGGGAGGGGTAGGCCTACCATGGAAAGGTAGTCCTCTAGGAGGGAAAGGTTCATTGGATGGTGATGGCCCTCAAACAAATTGTGTTTTCCTAGTAGGGGTCTGCATTCTTGGGTGAGAATATGTCCCAGCAGGATCGTGTGGAACATGTGGAGCTGTAGAGTAAAAACTTGTAGAAATGGGGGTAGATATTGAAGTGATTTGGATATGAGTAGAGGTGATGAGTCTAGCATTAGGATGGACTTGTGCTAGTGTAACAGTAGGGTTAATAACCTGATCGACTGGGTGATTCATGGTTTGAATGGATGGCCATGTTTCACTAGGAGGGTCATGAGGATGAAAAGGCTTTCGAAAGGATTCAAAATGTTCATAAAGATCATGTCCGGATGAAGTCCTCCATACAGAACGAGAAGGTGTGGGATTGGTTTCTACTGCGGTTCTAGGACATATAGGAGTCCTATACTCATCACCAAATATTTTTTCTGTGGATCCCATATATGTTTCGGTAAAAATCCTCTTCGGTAATCGTGGGATCTCTTCGTCTATGACGTTCCCAAGGGATTCTAAACGAACCAAAAGTGGTTCGAGAGGATTTACCAACATAAATGTAGTGGGATTTTCAATGGTGATCAAAGAGCCTTCTGAGTTATCTAACGGAGGAGCAATAACACTTCCAACTTCAGATTGATTTTCTACCTCTCTATGGTAGTTGTCTTCTGGAGGGTTAGGAGGTAAGGGTTGATAGCTTTCCGGAGGTAGCCCTTGCATCCTATGTGATCGGCGAAGACCTTTATTGTCTACAGGCTCAATTATGGAAAATAATAGAACACACTGAAAATCTAGGGCCAACTAACAAAAAGAAATAGCATACACTAATAAAATCTAGGAATCAACCAAGAAGACAAAAACTTCTCTCGATGATCGTACTAGTTGGTGATGAAATCCAACGTCGTGTGACCAAGTCAAGAAGGGGCTAGGATATGGTGGAATAGTTACAATGGTGACCTGCTTAACAGACTTTCACCTTGGTGCAAGCTTCCACGCAGTAATTGTGGATTTACCCTCCAAGGAGCCCGAGTGATCTTGACCAATGTCTATTCCAGGTACAGTGAGACTTCCCTTCACTGTAACCTTGTGTAAGTTCCTATAGATTATGGCAACTAAAGACACCAATTCGCAGTGAGTCCCTGGGCGGGTATGATCGACAGTCCGATCCAAAACATATGGGCAGGATAACAAGCCCGAAATCAACCCGAGAGGCTCCCACACATAATCATGGGTATACCTTCAAGTGACCCCCAAGATACGATTCTACCACTACAAACAGTTGAACCACGAAGGGATAATCTCTGTAATTCGTTTGAATGCGACCTCGTGCGTAACCCTTGTGTGAGAGGGGGATCCCAGAAAACCAATACAACAATTGGATTTGACTCTCCCTAGCTCAGGATGCTAATGTTTGTTTTGAAAAATTTGGAGAGTTGTACTCACAGCCTAATCCAAAGTGCTAACCCTAGTCTACTGTTGGTGGAAGATCCTAAAAACAAAAAATGTTCTAGATAATTTTTAATTAGCATTCATTTTACAGCTGTTCTTTACTCAAAGGGTGCATGAAAGTGAAACTGATGGGATGAGGACTCAATTCCCAAAAATATGCATGAAAGATGATAAGAAATCGTTTCTTTTCAATGAACGCCTATTTAAGTTAAAGAGAAAGAGTCATTTTCACTATCAAACACTAATACGAAAAGTCCTCAATCAATTGGTTCTCAATCGAATCCAATACAATGTTAAAACATTTTCAAAAACGCCTTCTAATATGCAAACCAATCACTAAAATGTATCTTTGTTGTTTGTATGTGAATGATGATTAATTCAATGCAAAAAAATTCTCCTACCAACTACCCTTTCAGATCAAGGAGATTCGGACAAGTATAAGCAGATTTCGCACAAATGACACGCACCCTCTTGCTATGATTGAAACAAGAAGCAAACAAAAAACAAAAGATAACTAAGCAAAATCAAACAATTCACACAAAAGAGAGATGTTTTAAGAACAATGACCTCAAAGAACCAAATAAGATGATCCACAGATTGTTGATGCCCTTCACCAGAGTTCCCGCTCAATCAGATAGGAGAGAAAAAGTAGTGGATTGATTTCAAGCTCTCAACAGCAGAAAAACTCAAAAATAAGGAAGAATGCCACAAAATCTGAACATCAAGGTGCTTACTTCTCGAGAGGAAGGATGTCAAAGGTCAATAGGAAGAAGCATTGAATCACAAAGAACCTCAACAAGTGAAAAAATAGGGTCTAGACCTCAGAAAATGCAATTTTGGAAGGTATTTTTGCAAAGGAGAGGCTGACACTCTGGTGTAAGGGACACCAGAGCATTATAAATATCTGTCTAAGACTTCTAGGGAGTGCTAGCACTGGGCTAATATAGGCACAGGGGTGCCAGGCTTCGAAAACTCAGAAAATTGTCCAAAAACCCAAAATTTCAGTCAAACTTTGGCAATCAAGATGAATGTGATGGGATAAGGAGTCAATAATCATATGAAAGAAAACATATGGGGTCAACAAGGTCTAATAATATCAAAGAGAAAGACAAATTCTATGAGGAAAACCAAAACTGAAAAGTTTCGATTCACTCCCCAGTGGAGTCACCAATTTCTGTTGAAGGAAAATCTCCCTGCGGACAGGTAGATCTCCTCTTGAGAGATAGACTCTTAAATCTTAAGACAGAAGATGCTTATCATGGTCACTGACTTCCTTTTATATCTAGATAAACTAATGTATGAGGAGGAAGGAGAAAAGAAGTACCTTTAACCGGTGTGTGTCCCTGTACGGTCCGAGTTGAGCTCCAATCTTTCGCTCCTCGATATGCCCTGTAGACAAACAAAAGTACAACCACTTCCTACTCTACTGAGATTAGTTTGAAACAGATCTATCTATTAGAGACAAGTCCATGTGGGATTAAGCACAAACTAGAAATAAATAGGCCAACCATATCATATTAATGAGAACAACAATGAAGGAAACTTACAACCGTAGATGCAAGTGTAGCAGCTTCATCAAGTCCTCCTTGTCTAAACCTTGCTCAAAAGACCCATGATCAGAATGATGATAACTTCAATGATAATTCTCCTGCACTTCACTATGTGTTTCCAATGAGATCATAGGTTTCATGCTTCTCATCGTTCCCCCTTTTTCACCATAAGAAAGCCTGCTTATATAGGCTTGGAGAGGCCCAACCACTTGAGATATCTTTGGGGTAAGTTGAGGATTTTCTTCCTTCAGTTAGGGATCTTCCCTAAGATCATGGCTTGACCAAGGATTTGAATCCAACTACCTTCAAAGATTGAAGAGATCTTTTCCGCATTCCTCTCAACAAACCAACTAGGTAGCGCTCCCCCAAAAGGGCAATCAGAGTGTTATAACGCTCCCTAGTAATGTATAGGGGGGTGCCAACACTCCTGAGAGTAGCAACACTCCTCCAAAAGGGTAGATGGAGTGTTATAACACTCCCTGATAGTCTATAGGGGGGTGCCATCACTCCTGAGAGAGGTACAGGGTAGCGCTCTCCTCTAAAAACTCAATTTTAGTGGTTATTTCAAATGGCAAGAGGTTCATAAACCCAGTTAACCATTCCTCTTCTTCCAAATAAAAAATTTTAGGTGTTTCAAATGTCTTTCTGATGTCCTTATAGGTATGACATAGGCATTATGGCAGTATTCTTTTCCTAACACTTGCGACACTTGTGAGCAAAATGCAACATTTGCGACACTATCAAAGTGAGTAATTTTGATATGTAACAGATTGCCCCCCAAAGTATGAAGTTAGAAGACGAGAACTGATAACTAAAATGCTTTGTAGACTTTCAAGCAAGGGTATAGACACAGAGAACTTGACAAAAGCTTCACACAAACATCCAACAAATATTATGACATGTTTCAAACCCAAGATAGACATACCTATGCTTGGGTGATAAAGACTTGCAAGATATGGCCGCCATAAAATACACTGTGGATCCATAATTCTATTGATAAAAGGTATAGCCACCGAGGATACAGTGTGGATATATACTCCTATGACCTGAACTGATCGTAGCCATGAAGAATACACAGTGGATGTACGAGATGACAAGACATAGCCACGACCAATACAAAGTGGATCTATGTGACAGTATATGTGTCATTGTTCAAGAGAAAATCCTTCGCAACCTGGGAAAAGTACATATCAGAGTGATGACTCAACCCAAGGTCTTCTTACAGATCATGATGTAGTATGAATCTAACCATGTGAATAGATGTACTGATGTTGAACATGACAGAAACCACTTTATTACCGGTCAATGATGTAAACCGTTAACAAGTGCGAGGGAAATCATCATTGATGTCAATGATTCCCAAGGTACTCTAGTACATTCCAATGAATGTGAATGGATGAGATGAAGTCGAAAATCCACGGAATCATCTGATCAGAGGTCAATGATGTAAACCCACTGTATAACATGAGGAGGCCTACCATTGAGGCATGCAGGTCCCAAAGTACTAATTGGTTTCTAAGTCTAGTCCCTGGATAATGTGTTGAAGTCAATGGGAATAGACTCGTCGAAGGAGGGCCTTGATGTATCCCCCATCAACGACATGAAATGGACACAGAGATGTAATTGGTAGATCAAATGAACATGGACTGACATGGGTATTGAGACAATATATTTGTGATGGCTGACTCTCGAGGTGATACTTCCCTTGAACACTGGGGCATGACAACAGAAACATGACATGGACCAAAACTTGATGATGCAGTGGATGTTGTGACTTACTTCAAGTGACCCAAAGGAATATAGGAAACTCAAAGGATTGGCTCAATGCAGAGGTTCAGTAGATTGAAATGTGTGCAAAGACAAGGTGTCGTGTCCAAGGGCGACCATAAGAGTTACTTGGTGATGTTCTCAAAAACTTCTTGGCTTGATTCTTTCAAATTTTTCCCCCATCCAGATAGATGAGTACCTCTTTTTGATTTAATGAGCTCGAGGAGGGTAACACATGCTTGATATAACTCACATTTGGTAAGTTCCTCTTCCTTTGTTTAACGAACTGGAAGAAGTAAGGGTTCGGTCCCGTATAGGCCTGTCGATGTTTGTTTAGTGAGTCCAAAGACAAAAAAATCGAAGTGTTTTCATGATTATAGAGTCTGGAAAAAAACTTAAAAGAGAACTCTCTCAGTTCCTTTTTCATAAAGTAGTCTGATGAGACCGAAAAAGAGATAAACTATCGCTCGACAGACATTTTCTCCAAATACTTTAACGAGCATGAAGAGAACACGGTCCCTCGGCAATCTTTTCATGTTTAGAGAGTTTGAGAAGAACTTAAAGGTGACTCCAATGTTGTCCTTTTTCATAAAGTTAGTCTCGCGAGGCCGAAAAAGAGATAAATTATCACTCGAAAGAGGCCCTTTCAAGCCTTTTAACGAGTGGAAAAGGAAGCAAGATCACTCGGCAATCTTTTCATGTTTAGAGAGTCTGTAAAGAGCTTAAAGG
Source organism: Picea engelmannii (assembly GCA_009831015.1). Taxonomy (NCBI): domain Eukaryota; kingdom Viridiplantae; phylum Streptophyta; class Pinopsida; order Pinales; family Pinaceae; genus Picea; species Picea engelmannii. Next base: position 32,515 of record ML822040.1, on the reverse strand, counting down.
AGACTCCAGGGGGTTCCTTTTTCATGTATCCATAGAGGTCCGAAAAAGAGATAAAAGTTTACCCGGATGCATTCTCATGTATTTACGATCACGAGAAAGAACAAAGACTAAGCTCGGTATGCCCCCAGCTTGAAATCTAGTGGCTTAACTCCAAAAAGATCATCAAAGGCTGGAGACATGCCCTCCAAGCTTCAATTCATTCACCGGCTCTAAGGTCGTCACCAATTTCTCTAGTAGATGAGAAAAAGGAGAAGGGTGGATGAAAAGAAGGTTCAAGAGAGATGACTATTTCATTTTTTAATGAGCTTGACACAGGAAAAGAACTATGCTCAGGACCTCTGTTTCATTTTTTAATGAGCTTTCCACAGAGAAGAGAAACTATGCTCATGGTTTCTTCCTGATCATGGCTTCTGAGAGGATAACACTTTGGAAGCATACCATGTCAAGGGACAAAAATCGGTCATGGCTTCCAAGATATCTTCGCTGGATGGAAGATAATCACTTGGGAAGGAACACATGTCGAGGGTCGCGATAGGAGTAAGGAGATCAGGCTCCAATAACCCTACCGAACAAATCACCATGTCTACTACCGGATCCAAATCATTGGAAGTTGAAAGCATGGGAGACGATAGAAAATCGACATCAGGAGGGGAGATAGACTGTATATGTGCCCAAATTTCTTCACGAGGGGGAAGAAAAGAGGATCGGTGATGGTTATTATCCCAAGGTAACTTGTCAATGTGAAGCATCTCCGGAATAGATTCATCCAAAGGAAAAGTTGGCGAAATGTAGTCAATCACAGATGACAAGGAACTCAACCATGATTGCATCGAGGAAACATCAGGCACCAATAGATGTTGGTAATCTGACGAGGGAGAAGCAGATTGGATATAAACGTATGACGTTGCGGCTAGACTAAGTGGCACGGTGTCACCTAGTACATCAAATTCCAACTGACAAGGTAGAATCCAAGAGATAGATGATTTCAAAGATTGATAAGTCGCGGTTGAAATCATCTCGACGGTGGAAATATGATGTGTAGTTGACGAAAGTGGTGTAGAGAAGGTACCCATGAGGATAGAATCTTTCAATAATCCAACACCAACGCTTTGATACGTGATCTTGTGGTCTCCCAAGAAAGGAATATTGTTGGTGGCGGGAGCGCGAGCATCGGTCGTGCAAAAATCCAACTGATGAACAGTGACAATTTTACCTTGATGAGGAAATTTTACACATCGAAAGACTGATGAGGCAACGACAGTCATAGCATAAAACCAACTTCTTCCAAGTAAGAAGTTGTAATCGAGGGAAGCATCGACCACCTCGACATCAACAATAATAGTTTTTACACCCAATTGGATGGGCAGGGACTGTAAAAGCCCGTGGGGATGAAAACCTCGCCCATCGAAGGTGTGTAACATCGTTGGGGATTTGCTGAGTGCTGGTGATTTTAAACCTTTCCAACATGCCAAAGACATGACACAAGTTGAGGCTCCCTCATCCAGAATAGTTCAGTGGATTTGTTGATTATGAACAACGACATCAACTTGAAAAGCAAGTTGGTGAGAGAGTTGAGATGCATAATTGTCCAGGTTAAACATGATATGGTTGGATGACTCAAGATCAACAATGCCAAGAGTAGCTACGAGCGTTCTACATTGACTGGGGTAGTGCTGTAGGAATTCTAACACAGAGATGGCACATAGTGCTTGAGCCAAATCTTCAACAATGTTGTAGTCCTAGGTGGCACGTGAACTAGGATTAAAGGTAGCTTTACGTATAGTGCTCTTAGGAGGGCGTAACATAGAGTCGAACGTGGGTTTCTCAATATGGAGTGGTCCAGACAAAGGATTAATCGATGGAAGACTAATAGAGGATGATGATGGATCCGGTATATTACAGGTACCGTTAGTTTCTTTTCCTTTTTCAGGGTTACCTGGTGTGTCGTATGTCTTAGAGAGAGTGGTCAAATTGGTCCCATTAAACACATAAATATGTGCACTTAAAGAGGCCTCATCATGAGGATCGCTAGAACTGCCCCCAGGAGAGGGGTTTTGAGTAACCATGGATTGTTGTTGTGGAAAAGGTTAAGTAAGCGCAGCGAGTTGTGACTTTCCTTGGAAAATTTTGGCCACTTCATTGCGAAGTGGATAGTCTCGAGTGTAGTGATCGTCACCACAAATGATATAAGGGAATTTAAGCTTCCGTTGTGTTTGCTTTTTGGTAGCAGGTGGTTGAGCTTGATTTTTTGTTTGTTCATTGTTATTTTTTGATTTATTCTTTGTCTTCTTCTTACCTCTGGATTGTTGTGAAGGGGTAGATTGAACTGCATTCACCTCAAAGATCTGAGTTTGGGGGGAGGTAGAGGAGGGTGTAGTCGATTTGGAAAAAGATTGAGTTTTGATGGAACCGATAACACCATCCGCATGAGATGAGGATGATGGCTTAGAAGGATCGGTATTATCTCGAGAAACATTCGGAAGAAAATCATACAAAGTACCAGATTGGGAATAAACCAAATCTAAATACTGAGCCTAAGCGATGGCTTGTTCCTCTGTGACCGCACCACCCATAGCAACATTGGGAGCGATCGGGGGTAACAGTGATGGGATAAGGAGTCAAACTTTGGCAATCAAGATGAATGTGATGGGATAAGGAGTCAATCAAAATATGAAATCAAACATATGGGGTGAAAAAGGTCTAATAAGATCGAATATCAAGACAAATTCTATGAGGAAAACCAAAACTGAAAAGTTTCGATTCGCTCCCCAGTGGAGTCGCCAATTTCTATTTAAGGAAAATCTCCCTATAGATAGGTAGATCTCCTCTTGAGAGCTAGACTCTTAACTCTTAAGACATAAGATGCTTATCATGGTCACTGAATTCCTTTTATATCTAGATAAACTAATGTGTGAGGAGGAAGGAGAAAAGAAGTACCTTTTACCGGTGTTTGTCCCTGCACAGTCCGAGTTGAGCTCCAATCTTTCGCTCCTAGATACGCCCTATAGACAAACAAAAGTACAACCACTTCCTACTCTATTGAGATTAGTTTGAAACAGATCTATCTATTAGAGACAAGTTAATGTGGGATTAAGCAAAAACTAGAAATAAATAGGCCAATCATATCATATTAATGAGAACAACAACGAAGGAAACTTACAACCATAGATGCGAGTGCAACAGCTTCATCAAGTCCTCCTTGTCTAACCCTTGCTCAAAAGACCCACAATCAGAATGACAATAACTTCAATGATAATTCTCCTCCACTTCACTATGTGTTTCCTATGAGATCATAGGTTTCGTGCTTCTCATCATTCCCCCTTTTTCACCATAAGAAATCCTGCTTATATACGCTTGGAGAGGCCCAACCACTTGAGATATATTTGGGGTAAGTTGAGGATTTTCTTCCTTCATTTAGGGATCTTCCCTAAGATGATGGCTTGACCAAGGATTCAAATCCAACTACCTTCAAATATTGAAGAGATCTTTCCCACATTCTTCTCAACAAACCAACTGTTGCCCAGAATGGGTACTGCTCCCCCAAAAGGGCAATCAAAGTGTTATAACGCTCCCTAGTAATGTATAGCGGGGATCCAACACTCCTGAAAGTAGAAGTGCTCCCCCAAAAAGGTAGATGGAGTGTTATAACACTCCCTGATAGTCTATAGGGGTGCGCCAACACTCTTGAGAGAGGTATAGGGGAGCACTCTCCTCTAAAAACTCAATTTTAGTGGTTCTTTCAAATGGCAGGAGGTTCATAAACCCAGTTAACCATTCCTCTTCTTCCAAATCAAATGTTTGAGGTGTTTCAAATGTCTTTTTGATGTTGTTATAGGTATGACATAGGCATTATGGCAGTGTTCTTTTCCTGACACTTGCGACACTTGTGAGCAAAATGCGACATTTGCGACACTTGTAATGACGACATTTGCGACACTATCGAAGTGAGTAATTTTGATGTGTAACAAATTGCCCCCCAAAGTATGAAGTTAGAAGACGAGAACTGATAATTGAAATGCTTTGTAGACTTTCAAGCAAGGGTATAGACATAGAGAACCTGACAGAAGCTACACACAAACATCCAACAAATATTATGACATGTTTCAAACGCAAGATAGGCATACCTATGCTTGGGTGATAAAGATTTGCAAGATATGGCCACCATAAAATACACTGTGGATCCATAATTGTATTGATAAAAGGTATAGCCACTGAGGATATAGTGTGGATCTATACTCCTATGACCTGAACTGATCGTAGCCCTGAAGAATACACAGTGTATCTACGAGATGACAAGACATAACCATGACCATTACAAAGTGGATCTATGTGACAATATATTTGTGATTGTTCAAGAGAAACTCCTTTGCAACCTGGGAAAAGTATATATCAGAGTGATGACTCAACCTAGGGTCTTCTTACTGATCCCAATGTAGTACGAATCTAACCATGTGAATAGATTTACTGATGTCGAACATGGAAGAAACCACTTGATTACCGGTCAATGATGTAAATTGTTAACAAGTGCAAGGGAAATCATCATTAATTTCAATGATTCCCAAGGTACTCTAGTAGATTCCAACGAATGTGAATGGATGAGATGAAGTCAAAAATCCGTGGAATCATCTGATCAAAGTTCAATTATGTAAACCCATTGTCGAACATGAGGAGGCCTGCCATTCAGGCATGCAGGTCCCAAAGTACTAATTGGTTTCTAAGTCTAGTCCCTAGATAATGTGTTGAAGTCAACAGGAATAGACTCGTCGAAGGAGGGCCTTGATGTATCCCCCATCAATGACATGAAACAGACACAGAGATGTAATTGGTAGATCAAATGAACATGTACTGACATGGGTATTGAGACAAGATATTTGTGATGGCTGACTCTCGAGGCAGATACTTCCCTTGAACACTGAGGCATGATAGCAGAAACATGACATGGACCAAAACTTGATGATGCAGTGGATGTTGTGACTTACGTCAGGTGACCTAAAGGAATATAGGAAACTCAAAGGATTGGCTCAATGTGGAGGTTTAGTAGATTGAAATGCGTGCAAAGACAAGGTGCCATGTCCAAGGGCGACCATAAGAGTTACTTGGTGATGTTCTCAAAAACTTCTTGGCTTGCTTCTTTCAAATATCCCCCCCATCCAGATAGATGAGTACCTCTTTTTGATTTAACGAGCTTGAGGAGGGTAACACATGCTTGATATAACTCACCTTCAGTAAGTTCCTCTTCCTTTGTTTAACAAACTGTAAGAAGTAAGGGTTCGGTCCAATATGGGCCTGTCGATGTTTGTTTAGCAAGTCCAAAGACAGAAAACTCAAAGGTTTTTCATGATTATAGAGTCTGGAAAAACACTTAAAAGAGAACTCTCTTAGTTCCTTTTTCGTAAATTAGTCTGATGAGACCGAAAAAGAGATAAACTATCACTCGATAGACATTTTCTTCAAATACTTTAACGAGCGTGAAGAGAAAAAGGTTGCTCGACAATATTTTCATGTTTAGAGAGTCTGAGAATAACTTAAAGGTGACTCCAATGTTGTCCTTTTTCATAAAGTTAGTCTCGTGAGGCCAAAAAAGAGATAAATTATCACTCGAAAGATGACCTTTCAAACCTTTTAACGAGTGGGAAAGGAAGCAAGATCACCTGACAATATTTTCATGTTTAGAGAGTCTGAAAAGAGATTAAAGGAGACTCTAGGGGGTTCCTTTTTCGTGTATCCATACAGGTCCGAAAAAGAGATAAAATTTTACCTGGATGCATTCTCATGTATTTACGAGCACGAGAAAGAACAAAGACTAAGCTCAATATGCTCCCATCTTGAAATCTAGTGGCTTAACTCAAGAAAGATCATCAAAGGTTGGATACATGCCCTCCAAGCTTCAATTCATTCACTGGCTCTAAGGTCGTCACCAATTTCTCTAGTAGATGAGAAAAAGGAGAAGGGTGGATGAAAAGAAGGTTCAAGAGAGATGACTGTTTCATTTTTTAACGAGCTTGACATAGGAAAAGAACTATGCTCAGGACCTTTGTTTCATTTTTTAATTTGCTTGCCACAGAGAAGAGAAACTATGCTCATGGTTTCTTCCTAATCATGGCTTCCGAGAGGATAACGCTTTGGAAGGATACCATGTCAAGGGACAAAACTCGATCATGGATTCCAAGAGATCTTCGCTGGATGGAAGATAATCACTTGGGAAGGAACACATGTCGAGGGTCGCGATAGGAGTAAGGAGATCAGGCTCCAATAACCCTACCAAAGAAATCACCATGTCTACTACCGGATCCAAATCATCAGAAGTTGAAAGCATGGGAGACAATAGAAAATCGACATCAGGAGGGGAGATAGACTGTATATGTGCCCGAATTTCTTCCCAAGGGGGGAATAAAATAGGATTGGTGATGGTTATTATCCCAAGGTAACTTGTCAATGCGAAGCATCTCTGTAATAGATTCATCTGAAGGAAAAGTTGGGGAAATGTAGTCGATCGTAGACGACAAGGAACTCAACCATGATTGCATCGAGGAAATGTCAGGTGCCGATAGATGTTGGTCATCCGACGAGGGAGAAGCGGATTGGATAGAAACATATGACATTGCAGCTGGACTAAGTGGCATGGTGTCACCTAGTGCATTGAATTCCAATGGACAAGATAGAATCCAAGAGTCAGATGATTCCAAAGATTGATAAGCCATGGTCCAAATCATATCAACGGTGGCAATATGATGTGTAGTCGGTGGAAGTGGTGTAGGGAAGGTACCCATGAGGCTAGAATCTTTCAATAAGACAACACCAATGCTTTCATACGTGATCTTGTGGTCTCCCAAGAAAGGAATATTGTTGGTGGCGGGAGCGCGAGCATCGATCGTGTAGAAATCCAATTGATCAACAGTGACAATTACCATGATGAGGAAATTGAACACATCAAAAGACCAACAAGGCAACGATAGTCATAGCATAAAACCAACTTCTTCCAAGTAACAAGTTGTAATCGAGGGAAGCATCGACCACCTCGACATCAACAATAACAGTTTTTCCACCCAATTGGATGGGCAGGGACTGTAAAAGCCCGTGGGGTTGAAAACCTCACCCATCGAAGGCACGTAACATCGTTGGGGATTTGTTGAGTGCTGGTGATTTTAAACCTTTCCAACACACCAAAGACATGACACAAGTTGAGGCTCCCTCATCCAGAATAGTTTGGTGTATTTTTTTATTATGAACAACGACATCAACTTGAAAAGCAAGTTGGTGAGAGAGTCAAGATGCATAATTGTCCAGGTTAAACATGATATGGTTGGATGATTCAGGATTAACAGTGACAAGAGCGGCTAAGATCGTTCTACGCTGACTGGGCCAGTGCTGTAGAACTTCTAACGCAGACATAGCACATGGTGCTTGAGCCAAATCTTCAACAATGTTGTAGTTCTGGGCAGCACGTGAACTAGGATTAAAAGTAGCTTTACATATAGTTCTCTTAGGAGGGCGTAAGATAGAGTCAAACGTGGGTTTCTCAATCTGGAGTGGTCTAGACGGAGGATTAACCGATGGAAAACTAACGGAGGATGATGATGGATCTGGTAAATTACAGGTACCGTTAGTGTCTTTTCCTTTTTCAGGGTTACCTGGTGTGTCGTATGTATTAGAGAGAGTGGTCAAATTGATCCCATTAAACATATAAATATGTGCACTTGACGAGGCCTCATCATGAGGATCGCTAGAAATGCCCCCAGGAGAGGGGGTTTGAGCAACCATGGATTGTTGCTGTGGAAAAGGCTGAGTAAGCAAAACGGGTTGTGACTTTCCCTTGAAACTTTTGGCCACTTCATTGTGAAGTGGACAGTCTCGAGTGTAGTGATCGTCACCACAAATGATACACGGGAATTTCATCTTCTGTTATGTTTTCTTTTCGGTAGCAGGTGGTTGAGCTTGAATTTTTGTTTGTTCATTGTTATTTTTTGATTTATTCTTTGTCTTCTTCTTACCTCCGGATTATTGCGAAGGGGCAGATTGAATTGCATTCACCTCGGAGATCTGAGTTTGGGGGGAGGTAGAGGAGGGTGTAGTCGATTTGGAAAAAGATTCAGTTTTGATGGAACCAATAACACCATCCGCATGAGATGAGGATGATGGCTTAGAAGGATCGGTATTAGCTCGAACAACATTCGAACACAAATCATACAAAGTACCAGATTGGGAATAAACCAAATATAAATACTAAGCCCGAGCAATGGCTTGTTCCTCTGTGACTACACCACCCATAGCGACATCGCGAGCGATCGTGGGTAACAATGATTTAGTAAACCATTCCGCCAATAGTATGTTAGGAATGACTGCCTTGATCATCCTTCGTCATCGCCTCCACTCATGAATATGGTCAGAGATATGCACGGAGTTAGTTTGATGAAGGGAGGTCAAGAGTTCAGTACCTGTCTTGTAGTGAATAGGCAGTTGAAAGTGCGTGAGGAAAGACATGGCAAGGGAATTGAAATCATGGAAAGAAGCATGTGGAAGTTCGATATACCACCTTGCTACCAAACTGGTAAGTGTTCATTGGAAAAGACAAAAACGTATAGAATCATCCATGAGGGAGTTTGATGAACACCACAAATGGAAATTCATCACATGGTTGTTTGGATCTTCGCCAAGGTTTTCGTCAAATTTCAGAATATCAGAAGGAAGTTTAGCTGGAATGACTGGCCAAACCGGTGAATGAAAAATAGGATCATTAGTTAACCAAGACAAGTCTAGGAGATCCAGAGTCACAAGGAAAGGTAGCTGTCGGTTAATTTGCGAATGATACTAGTGCGGCATAGGAACACTAGTAGGACCATAAATTGGGTTAGGTGGATAGTTGTAACCAGTACGTCCTCCTACATATGGTTGTTGCTAACCAAGATAAGAAGGATTTGATGGTGCATGAGAAACATTTGTATAACCCGATGGGGTCTGAGCATTATAGGCCGGGTGATTTATATTCCCATGAGGAGGATAAACATTTTTCCCTTGAGAATGGTAAGGAGTATATCTTGGAGGCAGATACACATTATACCCATGAGGAGGATAAGAATATGGTCCCGGATAACTCTAGGTGGTGTTTGGGATGCCGCCCAGATAAGAATGTCCATAAGATGTTCCGGAAGGAACAAGATTGGATACTCCTCCTAGTGGGTTATTATATGAGTGCCCCCCAATGTGGGGTTGAGTAAAAGTTCCTCTTGAAGATACTCCCCAGGATTGTGAAGGGTTTCCAACAAATGAGGGTTGCCCCCCTGCCAGTGGTGGATTTATGACTGGGGTATGACTGGAAAATGGAAGTTTCCCTCCAGGAGGAGCATGAAAAGGGGGTTGTCCCCCAAGAGGGGTAGGCCCACCATGGAAAGGTAGTCCTCTATGAGGGAAAGGTTCATTGGATGGTGGTGGCCCTCCAACCGGTTGTATTTGGCCAGCAGGGGTCTGCATTCATGGGTGAGAAGATGTCCCAGCAGGATCGTGTGGAACATGTGGAGTTGTAGAGTAAAAAATTGTAGAAACGGGGGTAGAGATTGAAGTTCTTTGGAGATGAGTAGAGGTGATGAGTCCAGCATTAGGATGGACTTGTGCTAGTGTAATAGTAGGGTTAATAACCTGATCGATTGGTTGATTCATGGTTTGACCGGATGGTCCTGTTTCACTAGGAGGGTCATGAGGATGAAAAGGTTGTCGGAAGGATTCAAAATGTTCATAAAGATCACGTCCCGATGAAGTCCTCCATACAGAATGAGCAGGTGTGGGATTGGTTTCTACTACGGTGCTAGGACATACAGGAGTCCTATACTCATCACCAAAGATTGGTTCTATGGATCCCATATATGTTTCGGTAAAAATCCTCTTCGGTAATCGTGGGATCTCTTCATCTATGACGTTCCCAAGGGAGTCTAAAGGAACCAAAAGTGGTTCGAGAGGAGTTACTGACACAGATGTAGTGGGATTTTCAACCATGACCAAAGCACCTTCTGAGTAATCTAACGGAGGATCAATAACACTTCCAGCGTTGTATTGATTTTCTACCTCTCTATGGTAGTTGTCTTCTGGAGGGTTAGGAGGTAAGGGTTGATAGATTTCCAGAGGCATCCCTTGCATCCTACGTGATCGGCGAAGACCTTTATCGTCTACAGGCTCAATTGTGGAAAATAATAGAACACACTGAAAATCTAGGGCCAACTAACAAAAAGAAACAACATACGCTGTTATCCACAAATTTGGTCATTGTGATGATGTCATGATGATGGAAAATCAAGCTCTTCACAAAGAATACTTTCCTCAGAAAAGTTACAGTTGCCTTCTTCCAGAATTCATACTTTGAAACATGTTCGCAGGCTGCTTATATATTCACTTGCGGGAATGTCTGTTTCCCGCAGGCTACCTTAAGTTGGGGTGCGAACTTCCCGCACTGTACTCATGGTTAGGGTGCGGACATGATTTTAAAGGGGAAAAAGGTAAAGATCTCGAACCTTCTAGAAGGGAATCTTCTAGAAGGATGAGTTGGCTTTCGAGTGGGTACTCAAGTACTGTCATTCCAGATATCTTGGGATCATTCCCTATCCAAGTAACTAATCTATCTCTTCCTATATATTGAGGATATTGCTCATGGAAAGGGTTAAGTTAAGAAGATCAGCAAGTTAGCAATAGATTGATTAGAGAATTAGTGCAAGACTGTATGGAGGACTGATGCTACAACAGCAAGAGACAACAACAAGGTCATCACATGTGGTGGATTTTCTTCATACATGAGCGAGTGTGTGTGTCAGAGCTAGAAACCATCGAAAGGAGACCTATGACATCAAGGCTCAGGTTGTAAGTTTCTCTTTCTATTCAATTAATACAGCAATATGTCCCTTTCCCATAAAGATGATGTCATTTTATTACATAATTCCTTGATCATATGTATAGACTAGTCATTGAATATCTTAACTTGTCTTTACTTCGATTGGTTCGTTTTGTTGTGATCTGGACAGGACGAGAGCATTGAAGAAAAGCTTGGAACAACAGAGACATAAGGAAAGCATTCATAAGGTATGTCCATAGCCTTTATCTCTTAGTTCCTTCAATAGGCTAGATCTAGGGAAAGTGTATTATTCTGTCTTGTTTTGTTCTAGATACCAGGTGGATCTAGGGAGGTCGGTTAGTGTCCGCACCTACGGACTTATCCTATAACAAAATTGGTGGCTCCACTCAGGACTTATCCCTTTTGTCTTTTTGGTTTTTTGAACTTTCTGTGGCCATTTTCTCTGTTTGCATTTTTCTCTGGATTTGTCTGTCTCTGAGTCCTCAGGATACCCTGAGAGACCTTCTGGGTATATAAGCCAAATTGATTTTTGCTTGCTCTTTCAAATTTTTCAATAGTTTCAGGGATTCCCGCACTGTGTCCATTAGCAGCCTGCGAGAACCTTGACTATTCGCACCTTGCATATACATTTTAGTGCGGATAGTTTGCATGCTGCATTGAAGTGGCCTGCGAGAACCATAGTTTCTCGCACTGTGTCCCACACCAGCCTGCGAACAGTTTTTGAAAATTCTTTGAATTCAAGTTTTAAACCTGTCAATAGATCATGTATGTTGATTTGGACCTCTTTGGCTTGTTGAATCAGTGACTTACCTATCTTTTGCTATAATTGACTTGCTGGAACTGTTCTAGGTTTTTTAGGTCTTCTTGCCTTTGAAACTTGACTTTCGTTTCTTAGCTTTTGTTGGTTTTGTCATTCTCTCTGCTTTATAGATTTGAGTGCATCTGACTCACTGAGAACCAGGGATTGGTTGAGAGTTGAGTGTTTGGTGTTTCTCTTGTACTTGTTGCTTCGAAAGGACAAATTTTTCATTTACATTGAGAAGCTTTTTGGTTTGCTTTTGTTTTTCCTTTCATTGAAAGTATTGGATTGGGTTGTTTGTTTGAGTTGATTATTATTTGATTTTATTTTCTCATCATTCAGAGTTCTTCTTGGAAAGTGAACTGCATGTTTTCTTTCAAGTTTTGTTTTTGCCTGTTGCAAGAACATTGAAAATCGAAGTTTTAAGAGTATTGAAGTTTTGAAAAAGACATTTTGAAATTGTTCATTGATACATGATTGTTTGCATTGGCATCTGAAAGGAAATTGAGCATTGCATTTGCATTGTAGTATTGAGTTTGATTCGGAAATTGATCTCTCTCTCCCATAACTAGGATTCATCGAATGAAACGAATTTTATTTCATCATATCCTTGCATTATTCAGGTCAGAGTCATACATCAAGAGTTTCATTTCCATTGCCTTTGAGTAAACAACAGCCTGTAAAAACATTGCGTAATATTAAAATTGATCTAGTAACTTTTTTCTAGGGCTCTTTTACACCAACATTTAGCTAGGCTAGTGCTTTGGAGTAGGAAGAGAGACACTCTCCACAAGCTCAAAAACACACAATAGCATCTTGAGTTAGGGAGTGTAAAATTCCATTGGCAACATATTGTCCTGGGAAGCCCTTCTAACACAAGGGTCAAGCATTAGGTCGCATTGGTGTTGGAAGAGATACTAACTTGCTTTGTTGACATCAGTGTAGAGATTGCACGTATTACGGGGGTCACTTCGAGGTATACCCACAATTATGAGTGGAAGCCTTTGAGTTGATTTTGGGCTAGATACCCTGCCTTTGCGTGTGGATCGGACTGACGACTGTTTCCCCAGCCAGTACTGTTGTTTGTGGTGACCTTAGTGGCTTATCTCTCTAGGTTCTTACCCAAGGTGATTGTGGAGGGGAAAGTCTCCGCGGTACCTGGAATTGACGTTGATCAAACTCACTCGGACTCCTTGGAGGGTATACCCACGATTATGTGTGGGAGCTTTCACCAGGGCGTAAGTCTGTTAAGCAGGTCGTCAACATAACTTTTCCATCCTAGCCCCGCCCCTTCTCGTCTCGTTGTCGTGACGTTGGATTTCATCACCAACTAGTGGCTCCGGTATTAGAAGGTATTGTTTGCTTGGTGATTGCTTCTAGATTTTGTTTACTAGGGTGTGCTGTTGATTTCTCGAAGTTGACCTTAGGATTTTCGTTGGGGAATTGGTTTATTGTTTACAATTTCTGCCCCAAGACGTTCACGTAGGATGCAAGGTTTGTCTCCGGAACATCTGGAAGCTTCACAACCTTTGCACACAACAACACCTGAGGGTACCCCCTTGTTACTCTACCACACGTAGACATTAGTGACATCCCTGAAGTTTTTACACCACCTCCACAAGTAGAACCCACTGATCCTCTTGCGGAATTTCGAATTACCAATACTGTAGAGGATTATCGCATTCATCGTGGTGAACGACCTTCAGGACGTTTTCATCTTTCTGGAGAAACTCTTGTTGTATCTTCTGAATCAATTGCTGGGCCTTCTCACGGTGTAGTGGGCCAAGATCCTTTTGGCTCAGGTAATTTCTGACGAGTCTTTTTTGGTACCGAATCCCCTGTCTATGAACTCGTTAACCCTCCTGCGTCTCCTGAACCAGAGACTACACCAGAGACTACAAATTATCGTTTTGTTCTTCCTCCCGAGATGGCCCATCTCGCAAATACTACTAGTGTTCAAACCGGAATTACTGCTACTACTCTTCCTCCTATTAATACCCAGAGAACTCCTGAGGCTAATCCAAATTTACCTCCTGGTTACCATGCTTTGAATCCATCGTTGAATGTTTCCCATCCAACACCCCCACAAACTCCAGCTGGTTCTCCAAGTGGTCCTCAGTTTCCTGGGCATCCTATCCCCGATTTCATCCCGACACTCCCTCCTCAATTTTTTCCTCATGGTAATTTTAATCCTAATCCTAGTGGCACTATCCCGACCGTTGCACCTAATGTACAAATTCATGTTGGTGGACAGAGTGGAACAGTTCCATTTCCTTTTCCTTTTCTCGGACATAACGCAGTGACTACACAGCCTGTTGTTGGCACACAACTTCCGGGTGGAACTGTCCCTTTGATGGGGGGACCAACCTCACCTTTAGGACAAAACATACCTCTTGCATTGGCCCAGTATTGGAATCAACTTATGAAAAACTTTCCTCAAAATGCTGGGGGCAACAAACTGTCCCTACTACAGGCCAACCATATCCAGGGGTGGCTAATCCTATTTGGGGTTCTGGTCAAACTACACAACCCCAAACTCAAGGTCAAAATCCTTGGGGTTACTATCTGATTCAACCACCACCAAACCAACCAGGATCTTCCCTCTGGGGGCAGACTGCATACGGTCCCACTGGTCTATCGACAGGGCTTCCGCCCCAAAGTCACCAGTATCCACAAGTGAATCGACAATTGCCTTTTCTTGCTACTTTGGATCTGCCAGATTTGTCCAGGATTCTCAATGATCCTATTCGTCACTCTCCTCAATGGCCTGTTATTCTTGCAAAGCTTCCATCTGAAATTCCCAAATTCAATGGGAAGGCGGGAGAGGACCCCAACAATCATGTCATGACTTTCCACTTGTGGTGTTCATCCAACTCGTTGATGGATGACTCCATTAGACTGCGCATTTTTCAACGAACTCTTACGGGTGTTGCTGCGAAGTGGTACATTGAATTACCACGAGGTTTCTTTTCCGATTTCAACACCCTTGCAATGGCCTTTCTCACACACTACCAGTTACCGATTCGTTACGATACCGGAACTGATATTTTGACCTCCTTCAAACAAAGTTCGGGCACTCATATATCTGATCATATTCATGAGTGGCGATGGAGGATACGTCTCATTAAACTTGAGCTTCCTGATCAGTTACTGGCTGAATGGTTTACCAAGTATTTTGTAAACAAAATTGGTAAAGACATTGCTATGGGCGGTGTTGTGACCGAAGAGCAGGCTATTAGCCGTGCTCAGTATCTAGATCTTATTTATTCGCAAACGAGAACCTTGTATGATTTACTGCCTGATCTACCTCGTCCTGGTACTTCTACTACTTCTACTGCTCCGGCTGCCTCGCATGCAGCTGATGGTGTGATTGGTTCCACTCATAGCCACTCACATTCCATGTCAACTACAACCCCGAAATCCAATTCTTCTAATGTACAAAGTGCTCCGTCTCCTTCTCCTCCCGCCGGTAAGACATCTGAAGTGAACGTTTTTCAATCCACACCGAACGGTAAGACCAAGTCTAGAAAAGGGAGAGGCAAGAATAAGGAGGGTAAAAACAATAATCCGAATGAGCAAACCAAATCACCTCCTGTTGATGACCGGGATAAGCGCAAACCCCTCTACCCTTGCCTTATTTGTGGTGAAGACCACTACACGAAGGATTGTCCGAGACGTGCCAAGGTTAACAAGTTCCTTCAAGGAGCACCGAAGCCCTCTACGCCGGCTGTCTTGTCTCAACCCTTCCCGTCTCAACAACAGGCCTCGTTGGTCATTCACGACCAACCCTCTACTTCTACATCATCTTATGTTTTGATGTGCACTGGTGATTCCACAAAAAACAATGTTGCACTTACCACTAGAGCTAAAGACTATACTCCTTCTAAGGAGAAGGTTGATGACTTACCTCCCGATTTGGTACAGCCTTCTCCACCCAATCTGCCTACAAACGGTCCTCTTCATCTCGAACGACCGAATATTGATACCGTTTTACGACCTCCGAAAGGTGTCGTTAAAAAATCGACATTCAATCCTCATGCTCGGGCAGCCCAGAACTATAGCATTGTCGAAGATTTGGCCCAAGCACCTTCAGCGATGTCTGCCCTGGAAGTCCTTCAGTCTTGTCCTGCGCAACGAAGGGCGCTGTTAAAATCTATAGGTGGTATTGATCCAACCGATACGAATCTGATAGTCTTTAACTTGGATGATCATATTCCAAGGTTACCCCCACAGCTTGCATTTCAAATTCAATTTTTGGTATCCGACAAGAGTATTTGTCGGACCGTTATTGATGAGGGTGCCTCTATGTGCGTAATGTCTTTTTCCTGTTGGAAATCCATTGCTTCTCCCTTGTTAAACGAATCACAAAACACTTTGCGAGCCTTCAATGGCTCGGGTTTTAAGCCTTATGGTGTTCTACCATCATTGCCTGTCACTTTGGAAGGTAAGACCATTCAGGTGGAGGTGGAAGTTTTCGATACTCCCTTAGATTATAATCTTCTACTTGGTCGAAGCTGGGTCAATTCTATGCGTGCTGTCGTGTCAACCCTTTTCCGTGTCGTACGATTCCCTCACCAAGGAAAAGTGGTTACGGTCGATCAAATTGCATTTTTCAATGCTGATACTCACATTGGCAACGTGCCTTTCATTGCTAAAACCCCACCGGGTTATGAGAATGTCGGAGTCGGTCTGTTAAAAGACTCTTCACTTATGGGTACTTTTCCCATACCACCACCACTCGATCTTCCACGCCCGTTTATTGCTTCTATTAATATGATCTCTACTGTACCTCATGAACTTCCGGTGTCTGTTGACCCGTGGATTGTCCCTTATCTTGGAGATCATGTCCGTTTCGGCGACGTTATGTCGTTAAGTCCGGTTGAGTCCGCTTATCAAGCCATTCAATCGGCAACCCCTTCTACTTATTCTTTTGACAAGTTGTCTCCTGATCCTTTTCGTGTTGTCTTTCCAACTGACGAGATGATCATGTCTGTCTTGGATGACACCCCTTGGGACGATGGCCATCATCGTTCCATCTTGTTTCTGGAACAACAGACTCTTGAGAATTATCAGCGGATCTCGACTCCGTCGACCGTTGTTGTTATCTCCACGATTTCCCAACCCACATGAGATGTGTTTGCAGAAGGGAACCTGAGTAACATTTCACCCATGATACCCATAGATATTTCAGTGAAACCTGGAATATTCAAGAACATTCATATCAGAGCTTCCTGTTCTCCCGCAGAAATTGTCACATATACTTCCTTGTTTAAATAATTCCGTGATATTTTTGCGTGGAGTTACGAGGAGATGTCGGTTATTGACCCTGCTATCATTGTTCACGAGATTAAGACATACCCCAGAGCTAAACCAGTCTGGCAACGCCTCCGTCCTGTCCATCCACGTAAAGCAGCAGCCATTAAACTTGAAGTTGAAAAACTTCTTAAAGCCGGTTTCATTTACCCCGTGGCATTGACAGAATGGGTTTCCAACCCCATACCGATTGATAAAAAGGGTGGTAGTATATGCATTTGTGTTGATTATCGGGATATCAACAAAGCTTGTCCAAAGGAAAATTTTCCAACCCCTTTCGTTGACCAAATCGTCGATGACTGTGCCGGCAGTGAAATCTTTTCCCTCATGGATAGATTTTCCGGCTATAATCAAATCAATATCGCTCCTAGGGACCAACACAAAACAACTTTTATTTGTCCTTGGGGTACTTTCACCTACCGAAAACTTCCTTTCGGTCTGAAGAACGCAGGTGCTACGTTCCAACGTGCTATGTCTTACGCCTTTCACGATATCAAGCATATTGTTCAACCCTATTTGGATGATTTGTCGGCTCATTCTTTACGTCGAGTCGATCACCCTACTCATCTTCGAGCAATTTTTGTTCGTTTCCGTTTCTATCACATTCACTTGAATCCTCATAAATGTGTCTTTTGCGTAGAATCTGGCTGTCTCCTCGGTTTCATTGTTTCACGTCATGGGATCAGGGTAGATCCTATCAAGGTCGAGGCGATTCTTAACCTCCCTCCTCCTTCTTCTTTGCATCAGTTACAAATTTTGCAGGGAAAAGAAAACTTTCTTCGTCGTTTCATTCCGAATTATGTCGAGATTACTCGAGGTTTCACACGTCTTCTAAAGAAAGGTTCAGAGTTTGTTTGGGATAAAATTGCTAAAAACTCTTTTGAAGCTTTAAAATTGTCCCTTACCAAAGCTCCTCTTCTTTTTCCTCCGGATTATAGTCGAGATTACTTTCTTTATCTAGCTGCGTCCGAGTATACTATCGGCATGGTCCTCGTTAAAGAAGATGATAACCACGATGAACATGTTATCTATTACTTGAGTAGAAGTTTATCATCCACGGAAATCAAGTACCAACATGTTGAGAAGCTGGCATTGGCTGCTGTCCAAGCAGTCCAACGTTTCCGTCATTACATTCTCTCCAGGAAGACTACAGTGATTTCACACTGTAACCCCATGCAACACATATTGACACGTCAATTGCTGGGGGGCAAGTACTCCAAGTGGATTTTTATTCTCCAGGAGTTCGATTTGGAATTCGATCGCGCCACATCGAAGAAGTCTCTAGTTTTCGCTGAGTTAATTTGTGATTTTCCCCACACTACCACGGAAAAGGTAGCAGTTGATTCGTTACCTGACGAGTCACTTTTCCTTATTAGTACCGACGATATTTGGTACGGAGATATCATTATATATCTCCAAACTCATACTTTCCGGCCTAATTTGTCCAGTAATGAACGACATCGTGTCCGTTACCAAGCACGTCATTATATTATCCTCGGTGATACTCTTTATCGTCGAGGTATTGACTCTGTCTTTCAGCGTTGTTTGACTTTTGACGAAGTTGAGAAATCTTTGAATGACTGCCATTCCGGAGCATGTGGTGGTCATATGTCTGGGTATGCTACTGCTCAGAAGATCTTACATGCAGGTTACTTTTGGCCTTCCCTATTCACTGACTGCATTACTGTTGTTCAGAAGTGTCATGCCTGCCAGACTTATAATCAGAAGATTCGATCGCATCCTGCTCCCCTTCATCCTGTAGTCTCAGTAGGT